>JACDJE010000279.1:818096-1005048 GCA_016647715.1 Pavo muticus | reverse complement strand
TATTTACAAACTCTGGGCTTTCATTTTGCTCCATGACCCCTTATGTTTTAAGTGCTGCTGGCTACTGCTGTAGTATCCCTTCAGGGTGGCACCCAATCTGCCGTGGGGACTGCGTGAGGCTAATGTTATTTGACTTGAATTTGCTGATAGGATTTCCTGAGGAGGCTGTGATGAACCAGAAGTATTTGAAATAAAGGACCTATATATGCTCACAGTGTCAAGAGTGAGCGGATCAGACTGGATTTACTATGATGTAGAAGTCAAACAGTTTTGTACAATATTGTGTCTAGTGGAAGTGTTAATTGAAGTGAAATGTGTGTAATGGATGCATTAGCTACTGTGGACCCACATTCTGTGTTACTTGAGCAGAAGGAATTGAGAAACCTGAACTGCAATGCCTTAAGTGATGGTAGCCTTGAGTGGTCCTTTCAGCAGAGGCGCTTTTCCAAACCCATCTTTCTTCTCTCCCATTGTTCCACTCTCCCCAAGACCCAGCTTCAAACATCGCTTCAGCTCTGCTGAAGGGGTTTGTGGGGCTGTGCAGTGAACTGAATTGAGGACACTGGTCCGAGTTAGAATGACTTTACATTTTAATCTGGGTCAGTTCTCCAGTCTGTTTGATGGAGAAAGAAAGAATGGGGAGACGGAGAGAATTATTTTAAGCTGAACTTGGCAGTAAAATCATATGTTTCTAACACTGTGACTTTCCCAACATCCAGTGACTGCTACTTGAGATATCTGAATATTTGTTGAATTCTATTAAAAATATAATATTATTATATAATTATTATTATTATTAAAATATAATATTATTATATAAAAATATAATAATAAAAAAAGATACAAGAAACTCTTGGGGCTGCAGTTTCTTAAATGTACTTAGCTGCAGAACCCTTAGAAATAAAACTCCTTCTATGTCTGATACCTCCCCACTAAAGAGGGACATTCTCCATTCAGTGGAGGAAGGAAGGCAAGGAGCACATCCCTCTGTTCTTTCTGTTGTCCTTATCAGTCCTTTAGCGTGACAACTATCTCTTATTAGAAAGAAGACTTGTAAAAAAACGTCTTCTAAACATTTCTTCTTAACCTATGATTTTTTCTTTTAATGTAGATTAGTGTATCTTCTGGGTGCAGTTGCTTCAAAGGCAGATAGATGAGAGCATTCTGTTAAATGTTATGGAATCCTGTTTAGGTCAGAACTGGATGTGGTTATCGTAAAACAGAAGTATGCAAAACTCTGGTAAAACTGAAAATGAGAAAGATGGCTGGGAAATAAAGCTTGATTGAGAAGAGTCCTTTTTAACCACGTGCCTTAATGGGAAAATTCTTATTGCCAAATATCTTCCACTGAATTACTTCATATTAAAAAAAAAAACAACAACCTAGTCTTGCCTTCCAAGTAAAAATGTTTATAGCAAGGCTCAGTGGATACCAAATGTGTTGGAACTTGTGAAGAGATGCTGCTACTTTGAGCATAAAAATGTATTTGACATCTGTAGTGGTCACAGAAGAAAACTGTCTGCATTGTAACTAACAGCTCCGAGAGGAGACCTTTCTCAGTGTCTTATGAGGATGGAGGTGTTTTCACAATTTTGAAACTTCTTTTGAAGACAAACATTCCCATTTGTAAGCTGTTATTATATGAGTGAAGCTATAATTTTACACTCATTCTTTTCTGATTATTTCAGACCTGGAAACATTTTCTCCTTTGATATCCAGAATCAATAGTAGGAAAGTAAGACAAAAACATTTTTATTGTTTCTGAATTGTTAGTCCTGGTGACTGTGGTTTGGAGGGTGCAATTAGCTCATTGTTTGGTGACTGCCAATAGAGTTGGTTGCTAATGCTTCCAGTGATTTTGTTCTTGCTTGGAAGGTTCAGAATGATTCTGGTAAGAATGAGCATGACAGTTATGACATGGATTCTTTGTTCTCTGGAGCTTTTTGTTATGTGAGAACTAGGCTAGCTACCTGTTTTGTCTCCTACAAACTTTGTTTGATTTTTGTCTTTTTGTGAACCCTCGTACTCCCTCCCTTAATATTAATGCCCTGTGTGGTATCCTTCTTTTCCTTTTCAGTAAATGAAAATATCCTTGCATGGGAGTGGAGGAGTTTGATTCCTGAAAGGGCAGTTAAGGAAATTCTGTCCAGATAAACTTGTCTACATCGATGCTGTCCTACAGTAAATATTTGCCCTAGCTTTTGTGTTATTAGAAGATCCTACACCTTGTTCCTTTTTAATAATGACAAAATATTATAGGCTTATAACTTCTTAAATGAGTTAAAAAGTTGGTTGCTTAATGTCCTGCAAATTAGAATACTGCTTAGAAAACAAGCGCTTGAGAAGGGTCGTGAGTGGTTCTGTTATGGAAGGCTTTGTGGTCAGGGTCATGGAAGGAAGACCTTGCATGGTTTTATTGGGAAAGTTGCGTAAAATTCTCTATTGACTCAGGTGCTGTGATGTTTGTGCTGTCAGTTTTTCTTTATTAGCTACTGGGAGTCAGCCTTTAGCGTTTCCTCATGCAGCAGGAAACTGATACTGTAACTCAGTAATTTTCTATTAGTTATTGTGTGTAAAATCCAGGAAAAGGGTGTTGGAAAGGGACAAAACAGAAAATGCCATCTAGAAGAGGAAAAACGGGGAGGAAGTCTGAAATTTCATCTGAATCAGATCTGGTGTAATGGTGTCAAAACTTTGTTTTCCTGTTATAGGAAGTCGAGCATTTAGCACAGAAAGGAGGCTGCTTTTACACTGCTCTGTCACAGCTCTTTTATGATTCTGTTTAAGTGGAACAGCTGAAAATTCGGGCCTTAAATTTCTGCCTGAGATGTTAAAAAAAATTATTTCTTTTCTCTTTAAGCATACATTATGCCTTATGCTTTCTCTTACGTTGGAAGAAAATCTTTCACATGTGCAACTTGCTTATGAAGACTTTTAGTAAAACTGTCCTTTATTCCTAATAAGTGTAATGTTGGTGTGTTTAAGCAAGCAGTGCACTTTTCGTTTTTCTCAATATTTTTGAAGTTTGGAGGTGGTTTTCTGCCATGCTACTGCAGGAGTTACTGGGATACATTTAGACTAAATGATTTCTTCTGGTACAACTTCTGGCTACGTTCTTCATTCAGTCTGCTATCAGGAACATTAGGGAGGTATTACAATGCTAATTATGTCAGGAACATACTTTCAAATGCTTTTTGTTTTTAACAACAATGAAAGGAAAAAAACATATAGAACTATTTATATCTTACATTCATTAATAAATGTCTGTGTAGTAGGACTGTAGATGTACATTCAACCTTTATTGTTTCTGCATGTTTTCTGGTGCTATAAAGATCCTCTTACAAGTTGAACCCACCTGAACACATTCTGAATGGCTTATGGGAGGAGAGTCTTCAGGATGCACTTTTATTCTTTCCCTTCATTTCTGTTTTGTAAGAATAACGCATTAATTATTTTCAGGTTTTTTTTAATCTCATAGTTACTGTTTTTGTGTGATTTAAGCAGAAATGCCTGTACATTAAAGATATCTTCTGTTCCATCTGAAGAGTCATTTCTACAGAGTATAAAATATTCTTATGTAAAAGTAAGGAATTCCAATTTTTATCCATAGTTCACTGATCTTTCAGAAAAAGAATATCTCTGGCATCTCAAGTGGATTTTAAGAATATCATAAGTGAATTGAATGCTTATTTTATGTGTTAATATCTTGGTATGCTATGTTTATACAAGCACTCTTAAACACAACTAATCATATTAAATGTTATGCAGACCCGTGGTATCTTTGCTTAGCAAGTTATTACCAGGACTTGTTTTGGATGGACTAATTTTTTACACCAGAAACTTTATACTGTCTTCAGTTAAGGGCTGAACATACAGAATCATAGAATTTCCTGAGGTGGAAGAGACCTGCAAGGATCATAGAGTCCAACTCCCAGCTCCACACTGCACCACCCAAAATCCAATCCCTATGTCTGAGAGAGTTGTCCAAACACCTCTTGAACTCTGGCAGCTTGGGGCCATGCCCACCGCCCTGGGCAGCCTGTTCCATGCCCACTGCCCTCTGGGACAGAGCCTTTCCCTAACCCCCGACCCTCCCTTTACTCAGCTCCATGCCATTCCCTTGTGCCACCTGAGAAAATGTATTTTTCTCTATGGACTTGCATCACAAAGCAGTTATTTTGTTTTCAAGAACATGAAAACTGAACAGATGTCAAAAATTAAATAACAAAAACATGATTTACAGTGGTGTCTATTGCCTAATGTACTCAAAAATAAATTGTTGCAAAGGTGCACCTCTTACATTAACATTAATTTGCTTATTTTGTTGCTTTAAACCATAGTTCCTAGAAAATATTTGCCTGAGATTCCATATTACTAATGTCATGACTGCTTTTGACAGTTAAATACACAGGAGAGTTGTGAATACTGAGATGTATAACATTGTGATTCCCATTTGAATATCATAAATGAGATTAACTTGTCTCTTATCATCAAAAAATCAGAGGGATTCTGGAGATGTCAAGGGCGAGAATTGCAGCAATTGTTTATTGCAGTATGCAATGTCAAACTTCATCCATTCTCACAGATTTAATTCCAGTTAAAAGGAAAAAAACCTGTAATAATTATGATGTCTGAAGAGAACATAACTAAGACGCCTTATCAACAAAAGAAAAAAACATAACACACAAACACGGTTTGTGACTCACTAACAATTACGCCAGCTCCATTAGAAACTCAAACATGAACAAATGTGGAAGCTGCTCACTGCAGTTTCCCTGGGGAGATAAGAGCTTTTTCTATGAATGTAACAACATCCAAACCTTGTCCAGAGGTTTTTAAACGAGTTAGTAACTTCTGCACTATGCCAGCACGGCTTGTTGATTTGCCTCCTTATCTTTTACATGTGTTGGCACAATCTTTCCATGACGGTATCTGCCAAAGCTGTGCCTGTCTCAATGTATTTATGTCTGTCTTCATCACTATTTACACTAATATTTTACAGTATGGTGACGAAGCCAACATAAAATCTCTAATGTGCTGGAATATTTTGCAAAAGATTGTGGAGAAAAAAGACAGCAGATTTTCACTTCAACTTTGAGTGTCTTTCTTCTTCAAGAAAGATGAGTAAGCATTTCACAAACATCTTCCGTTCCTTTTCTTACTTCCCAATTCCCTTGTACTAATCTGTGCAATTTGACATGAATGTAATATTAGCAGTATCAAAATTCTTTTCCTTACCTCTGTTCTTGAGACAGTAATGAAATAATAATCTGTATCTTAACAAACAGGAAATTCCCTTTGGTGCATGAAAAAAGAATGCCATGAACAGGAATGAAGATGTTTCCTGGATCCTGTCAGAAATATTGATAATTTTGACACAGTTCCAGTTTAGTTCTGTTCTTATTTAGGTTGTTTAAATTGATCTACTTGAACACTGTGCAGTCATTACTGATGACTGCATGTACATTTGATCTGAATATGCAGTTAATGTGTTAAATAGTTGGGATGTATATGATTGTATGGGATTGATATTGCAGACTTTGACTTCATTTTATGGCAATAAGAGTTCTTGTCTGAAAGTATCTGATGGTGTGATGCTGGTTTGCACATGTTGTGGTTTAACCTGGCAGGCAGCTCAGCACCATGCTGCTGTTTGCATATCACCCCCACTGTGGGATGGGGGTGGGAATCAGAGTAAAGGTAGAACTTGTGAGTTGAGATAAAGAAAGTTTAATAGGACAGAAATTGAAGGAAAAATAGTGATTAAAAAGAATATACAACGCAAGTAGTGCACAATGTAGTTGCTTACCACCAGCTGACCCCCAGCTGATTTCTGAGTAGCAGCAGCCCTCCTGGCCTATGCCCCTCAATTTTATTGTTCAGTGTGGTGCCATGTGGTATGGAATATCTCCTTTGCCATTTGGGTTCAGCTGTCTTGATTCTGTCCCATTCCATCCTCTTGTGCTCCTCCAGGTTCCTCTCTGGCAGAGTGGTATGAAAAGCTGAAAAGTCCTTAACTTAGTGTAAGCACTGCTCAGCAACAACTAAAACACCAGTGTGTTATCAACGTTGTTCTTCTCCTAAATCCAAAGCATGGCTTTATATCAGCTACTAGGAAGAAAATTAACGCTATGCCAGTCAAAACTAAGACTTCGTTCAGATAGCATCAATAATAACTTTATCGAGGTTTGAAATTATATTTGCATTATTTATTAAACAGAAGAACTCTGAATGTTCTTATCTGCTGTACGGTGCCATGCAGAAGGTCAGAGCTAGTCCCTTCAGTAGGTTTTATTACAGAGCTTAAAAGCTGAATGTAGACAGAACAAGAAACTGAAAAATGGGTTTAGCTAAGAGGAAAAACATGATTAGCCCAAACAGTGCAACTGGTAAATTCTTGTTAGTGTTCTTAAATAAGTGATCTCCCGTTATAGCATGCTTTGTTAAATGTGTCAATAATAGGTTGTTGTGTTTTGTCATTATTATTTTATTGGGTCTTACAGAACTACAGGATCATCTAGGTTGGAAAAGACCTTCAGGATCTTGGTAGGTCAGGTTGATGGTTGGACTTCCAATTCCTATCACTTGGTGCGGCATCCACAATTTTCTTAAATACCTCCAGGGATGGGACTCGACCACTTCTGTGGGCAGCCCATTCTAATGCTTGACCACCGTCTCTGTGAAGATTTTCTTCCAGATGTCCAACATGGCATAGCTTAAGACCATTTCTTCACAACTTACTGCTTCTCACTCAAGAAAGGAGACTGATTGCTACAACCTCCTAGTAGCTGTAGAGTGAGGAAATTCCTTTTCCCTTGCAACAAAGACTTTAAATTATGAATGCAGGTGAACTGTAGGAAAAGAGCCACAAAGATCCTCAGAATTCAGCTAGCTAGATGCATGTTACTTACTTTGTATGTGAGCATTTTTTGAAAAAAGATAGCTGAATCACTTGCATAGTCTGGTTCTTCTATTTGCTGCTTAAGAATTTCTTGTAAATAGATTGAGCTGAATTGAATTTAGATGCAGTTTTCAGGAGAGGCAAAGGGTTATGTTTTCTATTCTTTTTCTATGTATATAAAATTTGAATCTAGCTGATCCTTTTTCAATGGTAATTTTATATCCATAACTGCATACTTAAGTCATTCAAATCTGTGTGAGGTTTTTTCTTTACTGTATTAAAGAAACATCAGGTGTTATTTTCCTACCGCTATATCTAGTTGGTATACTCTTTTGCTCTAGACTTAAGAGAAGAATGATAATTTAGGCTGACATTTTAGGCAATGTTTTCATTTATTAAAGGAAGCGAATATTCACTTGTTCCATCTGTTTATAACAAATTGTCTCAAATTGAGTACTAAAAATTCAGTATTTAAATTGTCCTTTGTTTTTCAATATTTTTCTTCAAATCTGTGAAAACAAAAAATCTTTAAGCACATAAGCAACTTTGCTAACTTTGGCAGGAAGTGTTGTTTATTTTTATTTTTAATTTTGGAATATGGTGTTAACTATGTTGATAATGTTGAGAACTGTGGAAAAAAATTGTTTGTTTTTAAATAAGCACAGTGCTGGAGGCCATTGGCTGCTGGGGTTCAGAAAAATCCACCTGGTTAGAGCTTGAGGCACCGGTTAGGAGTGATCGATCACTCCATGCTTTTGAAAGTAAAGGGAGGTTTTACAGGATTTTTGCTTCTTGTACTTTTTTATTCAGACTTTTCCTGGCACACGTGGCCAAGGAAGGCTTTTGACTACTTCTGCTAATGTATACTTCAATAAATCATGTATATGTGTATCTGGCTTACTTGCCAATTTAAGTTCTAAACTCCTGTTTGCCGCTCTTGCTTTTCAGTTAGAATTCCAGAGAGAGGAAAGGCTCAGGCAGAGAATGATTAATATTGACATTTATCAAATCTTAGAAGTTAAAATATCAGCTCATTCTATAAAAAGCAAGTGTTAAAATTGGTTAAAACTGCTTGTTAATATGAGTTTTGAAATACACCTGTAACATTACCTATAAACAAGGACTTAATGTCAGTCTCCTTGTTAGCCAATAGATGCACAGTAGGCAACTAATTCTACTTAAAAGACAAGCAACAATGAGATTAACTGTAGGTTAAATGACTGAAAATAGCAACTTTGATCCTCCAAGTGACTGGCTATTTAAGTAGAGGAGGAGATGAGAAGGTAAACAAGCATGAGAGTAAGGGAAGCAAAAGGAGATTGAAAACATGAGTGATTTCTGAGAGTTGTGGGTTGTGGTTTTGTTTTTGTTTTCTTTTTGTACACTTGAATATTCTTAAATACCGTTTGTCTGAAGATGGTGTACTCTGACTATCCTTTGATAGTACGAGTTCAACCACAGCTTTCACTTAGTAGCTGCAGTTCTTGGCATGAGCATCTTTAATACAACATTCATAATTTAGGTATATCAAATCAATAATGTGTTTATTTAATAATAATAATAATAAAGTAGTTTCCTACCATGTTTTTTCTCATTGTAACTTTTCAGTATGTACTGAGCTAAAGATGACGGACCTTGATTTACTTTCTGTGGTTTGCACTGAGAGACAGGCTTCTGATTCACCTGGCTGCTCCAGAACACTTGATGCAGTTGGACACATCGCCTTCTGCACAGAATGCTTTTTTTCCCCCAGCATTTTAAAGACTTCAGAATTCTTTCTCAATCAGGCATCTAACTTCCGCAGTTCATGNAAGCAAACCTGGCTTACTTTCTTACTAAGAAAATGTTTTGGAAGGATTATGGAACACCTATGTTAATTATTATTTTTGTTGGTTATGTTTATGGGAGGAGAGCTATGACTGCAAGGCAAGCTCTCAAGTTACATGCATTTCAGATGTCCTCTTTTACATGTGAAAAGACAGGCACGCAAAGCGTAAACATAATGAGTTCCATGATGTTTGTGAGAATCCAGAATCCAGTTAGTTTGATCAGCGTGTTTCTAGATTTCTAGTTGCCACTCTTTTATTGTGAAGCATTTTAGCGTTCTGAATAACAATGCATTTGTTTTTCTTTCCATTTTCTGTATCAGCTTCTAAAATTTAAGTCAGGCTTCACTGGAACACTTCAGTTCTTAAAATGTAGAACAGCTGAATTCTCAATGGAAGTGACATCCTTTTTTAAGAAATATTGAACATAAGGGAATAAATCCATTAGAGGGGTAAAGGAGCTATCTATTCCCTATCAAGCCTGCCTCTGCTTTATTTCTAACAAGTTACCATTTGTTCTCAGTAAAAATCATCTTAGGGACATCCCTGAGATATTTACAGTAGCCAGCAGGCAGCTGAAATCTGCGATTCTTTTTGGGATACATTTCACTTTCAACTATAAGTTTGAGTGCCAATGTATCCATTTCTGACTTGCTGAATAAGTGGTTTTCTGTATTCTGGGTGTATCCCATCTTTCCTGATCATTAATTTGCCTAAGTGGAAAATTTGGGGGTGGAAGGCACGTCCAGGGAGTTAGCTGCATTGCGTGGTATGTCTGAGTTGAGTTGGCACCAAGAAGTGCCAAGTGCTGTGGCCTTTGGTAAAGTGAACTGTAATTGTGGGTTTGAAAGAGAGCAGCAACATATTTTAGATGTTTATCAGACTTGCAACAGACGTAATGTCGAATGCACACATGAAGATGTCCTTAGAAAATGCTGAGAATGAGGGAAATGGGGATAGAAAATTAAGGAAAAATAACGTAAGAGTATTTTGATAGTCTGCTGAAAATGTCTTACTTTGAATTGTTGTAGGATTTAGTTTTACATGGAAAACTGAAGGACAAAGTTATTTTAGTGGGTATTTGGTAAGATAGCATTGTCTTGCAAGTTATTCCTTTAAAGAGGTAGGAGAGCTCCATGAGTCTAGGCTGTTTCTTCTCCATTTTTTTCACTGAGAAAGGACTGGAAACAAAGGTCGTATTTACAAACTCTGGGCTTTCATTTTGCTCCATGACCCCTTATGTTTTAAGTGCTGCTGGCTACTGCTGTAGTATCCCTTCAGGGTGGCACTCAATCTGCCGTGGGGACTGCGTGAGGCTAATGTTATTTGACTTGAATTTGCTGATAGGATTTCCTGAGGAGGCTGTGATGAACCAGAAGTATTTGAAATAAAGGACCTATATATGCTCACAGTGTCAAGAGTGAGCGGATCAGACTGGATTTACTATGATGTAGAAGTCAAACAGTTTTGTACAATATTGTGTCTAGTGGTAGTGTTAATTGAAGTGAAATGTGTGTAATGGATGCATTAGCTACTGTGGACCCACATTCTGTGTTACTTGAGCAGAAGGAATTGAGAAACCTGAACTGTAATGCCTTAAGTGATGGTAGCCTTGAGTGGTCCTTTCAGCAGAGGCTCTTTTCCAAACCCATCTTTCTTCTCTCCCATTGTTCCACTCTCCCCAAGACCCAGCTTCAAACATCGCTTCAGCTCTGCTGAAGGGGTTTGTGGGGCTGTGCAGTGATCTGAATTGAGGACACTGGTCCGAGTTAGAATGACTTTACATTTTAATCTGGGTCAGTTCTCCAGTCTGTTTGATGGAGAAAGAAAGAATGGGGAGACGGAGAGAATTATTTTAAGCTGAACTTGGCAGTAAAATCATATGTTTCTAACACTGTGACTTTCCCAACATCCAGTGACTGCTACTTGAGATATCTGAATATTTGTTGAATTCTATTAAAAATATAATATTATTATATAATAATTATTATTAAAAATATAATATTATTATATAAAAATATAATAATAAAAAAAGATACAAGAAACTCTTGGGGCTGCAGTTTCTTAAATGTACTTAGCTGCAGAACCAAAATATAATATTATTATATAAAAATATAATAATAAAAAAAGATACAAGAAACTCTTGGGGCTGCAGTTTCTTAAATGTACTTAGCTGCAGAACCCTTAGAAATAAAACTCCTTCCATGTCTGATACCTCCCCACTAAAGAGGGACATTCTCCATTCAGTGGAGGAAGTAAGGCAAGGAGCACATCCCTCTGTTCTTTCTGTTGTCCTTATCAGTCCTTTAGCGTGACAACTATCTCTTATTAGAAAGAAGACTTGTAAAAAAACGTCTTCTAAACATTTCTTCTTAACCTATGATTTTTTCTTTTAATGTAGATTAGTGTATCTTCTGGGTGCAGTTGCTTCAAAGGCAGATAGATGAGAGCTTTCTGTTAAATGTTATGGAATCCTGTTTAGGTCTGAACTGGATGTGGTTATCGTAAAACAGAAGTATGCAAAACTCTGGTAAAACTGAAAATGAGAAAGATGGCTGGGAAATAAAGCTTGATTGAGAAGAGTCCTTTTTAACCACGTGCCTTAATGGGAAAATTCTTATTGCCAAATATCTTCCACTGAATTACTTCATATTAAAAAAAAAAACAACAACCTAGTCTTGCCTTCCAAGTAAAAATGTTTATAGCAAGGCTCAGTGGATACCAAATGTGTTGGAACTTGTGAAGAGATGCTGCTACTTTGAGCATAAAAATGTATTTGACATCTGTAGTGGTCACAGAAGAAAACTGTCTGCATTGTAACTAACAGCTCCGAGAGGAGATCTTTCTCAGTGTCTTATGAGGATGGAGGTGTTTTCACAATTTTGAAACTTCTTTTGAAGACAAACATTCCCATTTGTAAGCTGTTATTATATGAGTGAAGCTATAATTTTACACTCATTCTTTTCTGATTATTTCAGACCTGGAAACATTTTCTCCTTTGATATCCAGAATCAATAGTAGGAAAGTAAGACAAAAACATTTTTATTGTTTCTGAATTGTTAGTCCTGGTGACTGTGGTTTGGAGGGTGCAATTAGCTCATTGTTTGGTGACTGCCAATAGAGTTGGTTGCTAATGCTTTCAGTGGTTTTGTTCTTGCTTGGAAGGTTCAGAATGATTCTGGTAAGAATGAGCATGACAGTTATGACATGGATTCTTTGTTCTCTGGAGCTTTTTGTTATGTGAGAACTAGGCTAGCTACCTGTTTTGTCTCCTACAAACTTTGTTTGATTTTTGTCTTTTTGTGAACCCAGTATTTCGTACTCCCTCCCTTAATATTAATGCCCTGTGTGGTATCCTTTTTTTCCTTTTCAGTAAATGAAAATATCCTTGCATGGGAGTGGAGGAGTTTGATTCCTGAAAGGGCAGTTAAGGAAATTCTGTCCAGATAAACTTGTCTACATCGATGCTGTCCTACAGTAAATATTTGCCCTAGCTTTTGTGTTATTAGAAGATCCTACACCTTGTTCCTTTTTAATAATGACAAAATATTATAGGCTTATAACTTCTTAAATGAGTTAAAAAGTTGGTTGCTTAATGTCCTGCAAATTAGAATACTGCTTAGAAAACAAGCGCTTGAGAAGGGTCGTGAGTGGTTCTGTTATGGAAGGCTTTGTGGTCAGGGTCATGGAAGGAAGACCTTGCATGGTTTTATTGGGAAAGTTGCGTAAAATTCTCTATTGACTCAGGTGCTGTGATGTTTGTGCTGTCAGTTTTTCTTTATTAGCTACTGGGAGTCAGCCTTTAGCGTTTCCTCATGCAGCAGGAAACTGATACTGTAACTCAGTAATTTTCTATTAGTTATTGTGTGTAAAATCCAGGAAAAGGGTGTTGGAAAGGGACAAAACAGAAAATGCCATCTAGAAGAGGAAAAACGGGGAGGAAGTCTGAAATTTCATCTGAATCAGATCTGGTGTAATGGTGTCAAAACTTTGTTTTCCTGTTATAGGAAGTCGAGCATTTAGCACAGAAAGGAGGCTGCTTTTACACTGCTCTGTCACAGCTCTTTTATGATTCTGTTTAAGTGGAACNAAGGAAATCTAACTCCACACCGGCCTAGGGGAAGAACAGTAAAATACATAGGATATAACAGTGCTGCTTCGTGTAGTTGCAACTGCAATAGCAAGTGTGTGATGTATATACTTGTTTTCTCAGGATGGTATTACTTCTCAATGTAAGCATTTTTTTTAAATTATTTTAGCCTCCAGAGTTTACTTCACATAACCCAAGAATAAGAAACAATTACTTGAGATATTTTGTAATATATATATATTCTTGTTTTACATGTCTTTAAAGTACATTGTACATTCTTCTGTGTATCCCCTCCGCCCCTTGATATATTTTTATGGCTTTGACATGATTTTTATTGCCACCACGTAGGTGGAGGGGAGAAGGATTGAATCAACCTCGTATTAAGGCTGTATATCCTTCGTTTGGGAAAATGAGAGGCATCCAGTGTTCTCAAAACTCATTTATGTGCAGACCTCCTTTTCCCTTCTCTCTCATAATTTTTTGTGTATTTGTATCTGCGTATTTCTTCCTGGAGGAAGATGGAGAAGGTTTAGGGTTGCTGTAGGGTGCAGTATGGACCCAGCAGGTTAGTTTGTTTCTTGATCAGTCCCAGAAATTTTCTAGTGATTTGCAGCTCACATCTTGCTTCAGCTTACAGGTATTGCTGGTAATTAAAAAACACCATATATTTGTCAATACAGATGTACATAAATATAAGTTCATATTAAAAGTTGTGTTGTCCTGACAGCTTTTGAGTGAGATTTCTTGCATGAGTTACTTTGTTAGTATCATCAGTGCATTAAAAAGATGTGAAAAATGTGTTTTGATTGTCATTGTCAAAAACAATCAAGCCCTCAGATTATGTTGTCTAGTTTACTCTTAGAATTATTCAGTGCAATCAGATGTCTCAGACAATGTATGGTTATACTGAAATGCAGAGAGCAAAGATTATCCAAAATGAGAATCAAAAGAAAGCATTTATCTGCTCATAAATATGTATTAACGTTTTCTAGTATAGGTAGTAATTTACGGTATAACAGCTGGGCATATTCTGGATTCCTCTTTAGCCTCTTCTTTCAGGATTTCTTTGGCAGATGGCACTCACAGATGGACATAACATTCTTAAGGAGCTTACTCTTTCTACTTCTTTACCCTCCAGTAACTCATGATACTATTAGAAAACTAAAAGCTTTGACATGAATTAGCCTTACTTAGCAGACTTTAATTTTTTAATCTTTAGAATATGCTGCTTGGCAGTGGTGGTGGAGTTCTTAATCTGTTTACTTAGTCCTTAGAAGCCAAAACACAATTCTGATAAAGTTGGTTTGGCAAAATGTAGCAAAAATAGTCTTTTTCAAATATTTTTGAATTGTCATTTTATTTTTCTTCCTAAATTTTGGAGGGAAAAAATGGAGAAGGATACAAAAGAATACGGTTCAGCAACCCCAAAATAACTGTCAATGGAGAGAGTTTGAGTTTGAACTCAAGAGTTCAAACAAGCTACCTGGTATTCTGTTGTAGTTACACTGAAATCTTAAGTAAATAAACCTAATATTTTATATTTGGTGAAAGTTGTTTTTATGAGCATTAACATAAAGCTGTTTTTAGCAAGTATGTTTACATATCCACCTAATAGTCTGTTATAAAAAGAGCAAGTTATGTTGAAGGTTGCTGAGTGCACTTGTGTGATAGTTATTTGTCTATCATGTGCTTAGTGTTGTTCCTCAATATTCATGCAGCTTTGGCCTTGAACATGAAGGCTCTCATTCTCTCAAGTGTTTACTCAAATGGTCATTTTCTCTGATGAATGTTATCAGTGTGGAGTTTCTGTTGAGGAATGTGAAACTATAAGCAGGATGACTGGATCCAAAAAAAGCATTGTGACAGCTGGACAAGTTAGAGATGCCCTCAGCTAGGTCCTCCACTTTTATGTGTTAGTAATTTATTAGAAGACTGGAAGATAACAGATAGAGAAATGAAATCTCTTTTGTTGTTTTGTTGTTTTTTTTCCCCCCTCAATAATAAGTAAATTAAAGTTTCTTAACTTCTCTTTCTCAAATACTATGTAGTCTGCTGTAGTAATACCTCTGGTTCACAATCCATTTTCAACTGTTTTTTATTTCAGGGCCCTGCTGGTGTAGGCTAGCAGAGCAATCCATTCCCTCTCATCACTTTTTTACACAGAGGGCCTCTTTGTGTATTCAGTGTAGACATAGTTACTCAGTGACATAAAGGTATAAATTAAACATTTGCTTTCAGCCTTCTTCTGGGAAATAGTAGGGTTCTGCAGAATAAACCTGACGTGTCTTTCTTGTACCAGGGGCCCCAAGCCTGGACATAGTACTCCAGATGGAGTCTCTAGAGGGTAGAGTAGAGGGGGACAATCCTTCCCTCTCCCTGCTGGCTACTCCACAGCCCAGGATACTGTTGACCTTCCAGGCAGCAAGCCCACACAGATAGCTCATGTCCTACTTTTTGTCCACCAGGACACACAAGTTCCTTTCCACAGGGCTTCTCTCATTCAATTCTTTACCCAGTCTGTACACATATCTGAGATTGCCCTGACCCAGCTGCACCACCTTGCACTTGGTCTTTTTGAACCTCATTAGGTTCTCATTTGCTCACTTTTCAAACCTGTCCAGGTCTCTCTGGATGGCATCCTTTCTTCTGCTGTGTCAGCTGCACCATTGAGCTTGGTGTCATCAGTAGACTTGCTGAAAGTACTCTCAATCTCACTGTCTATGTTGTTGATAAAGATATCGAAGAGCACTGGTCCCAAGATGAATCCCTGGGGGACACCACTTGTGATTGGCCTCCCCCTGGACGTAGGTCTGTTGACCACAACCCTCTGACTGTGAACATCCAAACAATTCTTTATCCACAGAATAGCCTTCAAATCCTTGTCTCTCCACTTTAGAAATAAGGGTGCAGGACCTTGTCAAAGGCCTTGCACAAGTTCAGGTAGATGGCATCAGTTGCCTTCTCTTTGCCCACCGATGCTGTCACAACATCACAGAAGGCCACCGTGTTGGTCAGGCACAATCTACCTTGTATCACCTGCTCATCCTTCATGTGCTTTAGCCTAGCTTCCAGGAGGATCTGCTCTGTGATCTTCTCTGGCACAGAGGTGAGGCTCATCAGCCTAGAGTTCCCCGGGTCTTCCTTTTTTAAAAAATGGGGGCAAATTGTTGTGCAGTGAATTTCAATATGACTAACTCTTGAGCCAGGTTTAAGGCAAAGTCTTCAGATAAGAAAAGCAAGAGGTACTAGGGGAAGCTGCTACCATAGCTGGCACTGCTGATGTTGGAGAGAAGCCATATAACAATGCTGGGTTTCAACAGAATAACACAGGTAGCTAATCTGTTAATAGTATTTAGTACCAAGTGTCAACTCTTCCTGAAACTGCTATGTGAAAGAAAGACTGTTTTAAGGCAACAGTCATAGATCTTGTGATTACCATGCTTCTGAGACACAAGAAGACTTGTACTCTGTGCCCTGCTGCAGCTGCTGGCTTGTGTTCTGAAGACATGCCTATTAGAATAGTCTTCTATAAAAGCAATAATTCTTATGCAGAGAAAACAGAGGGAAAGGATCAGCAGCGTGGATGGCAGCTTGTTTTGCAATGGTTTGAGGGCAGTCCAGCATTTGTTATTTTTCACAGTGTCAGTAATGTCAAAGATTAACCTTGGTTGCTGTGTGTTCTGGGGTAAGTAAGGGTTCTGTGTTTGTCAGGCTTTAGAGCAGGAAAAGGAAATTTTACATTTGAGCCAATTTCATAAGCCTGTCTGCTATTAAATAGCAAGACATGATCAAGGCAATTTTGCCTGTTTACCTGCCATATCCTTGCAAAGTTTAGAGTTTTATGAACTAGAATTTCCAGAGCAAAAATGCTCAGGTTACTAATACTGAGGCTGAAGGCACGTTCTGTCTTAAGCCAATAGAACTTGGAAGTACATATCCTTCAACTAGATATAGTATCACAGTGATTTAAGTTCCTGTTTTTTCTTCCATTTTTAGTTTGTACATCGTTCAAAACTTTTATGCCTTAGATTTTTTGCATCCCAAGAGACCATCAAAAATAGCTATTTTAAAGTATTAGAATTACCTGAGAAGCATGAAGGTGCAAAGCACTCAAGCTTTTGTGCATGAGTAATTACTTGACAGTACTACTGTTTTGAAGATCAAATGTTCAGTTCTATCCGTGTGCCTTATTTTGTGTTTTATTAGTTGCAAAGTTTTTTGGTCTGCAAGACAACTGAGGAAAGTTTTCTGTCTCTTGTCTTCTTTTTCTACTACAAGATCCTTGTCCATTTTTCTTTTTTTTTCCTTCTAGTTCTAATGCTTGGTAGTCAGACTGTTTCATTTAAATTCCATGTTTTTCTATCCGAAATTTTATCAGTTCCAGAATGCATTGGCTACCTGAGCTTCTATGCCTGTGATTGTCTGCCATAAGGAAATGTAGGCATTACTAGAAAAGCAACATATAATTTTATTTCACAGGCATTTAAAATAACATCTGTAAATCAGAGTTGTAAGATACTACGTTTAAAATGTTTCTAGAATGACACACTGTCTTTCTGGTTTCAGTATGTAAAACTGACAAGACAGTGGAGATAATGGTTAGGCATGCAAGAGACTTTACCTTGATATGTCATCTAAATCCTTAACAGAATGATGGTATTTAGCCTGAATGTGAGAATTTTCTCCCTGGCTGTCTGGTTCTGACAGTTGATTAGCATTTTAGATGAAAAATAATAGCTACAAGGAGTACGTAGCTGCCAAATACTAATCAAAAGGAATTTTTCAAGTCATTTATTTTTTGAGAAGTAGGAAAAAAAAGTGGATGTAGGCAGTTTCTAAAAATAACTATCCTTATTTTTGAACTGTTACCATAGTTGGGATGGCCATTATTTTGAAGCCAATACGTATACACAAAGGTCACAGGGAGATATTTTTCCTAAGTAAAAAGAAAGTACTGTGACATTATAGTGCTATGTAGCAGAGCATTTATTTATAAGCCAGTAACTCCAGTCAGTTCAAGTGCTCAGGAATGAGTATCAGTGCCTGAACAAACTGAAGATGCGTATGTGTTGGCTGATGTACACATTCCTTGTTGTTTGTCATTATTTCCTTCATTAACATTTGAAAATGCATCAAGTATATTGGATGCTAGATGCTGAATACTGCATGGTGTCCAGAAGACTTGTCTGGGCGGCAGAAATTAGATCAGCGTACAACCGTAGAGAAAAGGGAAAGGACTTGGAGAGGTTGATACTTTTCCACTGCTGCGAGGCGAGATGAAATTAGAGCGAAACTGTTCTTGAAAGATATTTGTCTAACCGGTTCTTAAAAAAACACAGTGATGGATATGATGAAATTTCCCGAAGCAATTTGTTGCAGTGTGCTGCTGTCATTATTATGAAAGTGCTTTCTCATGTCTAATTTAAGGATTTTTCATTGGAATTTAAATTCTTTACTACTTGCGTTGCCCACGCTCAGTGCTTTCAATCTTTGCACTGTATGCCTTAAGAATGTAATGCAAATTCTCTGTGCTAAAAGAGGAAATTAGTAGCTTCTGCATCCACTAAAAATGAGGTAATTTCTCTCATCTGGTTCAAGGATTGAAAAGTATGCTTTCTCAGTAAGTGTAGTCTTAAACTAAATAACATCAAGCTCAGTTTCTAATTATGTCTGATAGATGGTGAAACAATGAACACCTAAATGCTGAAGTAAGCATACTGATATAATTTATGTGCACGCGTTGTCAGTGAGAGTTTTGGGTAATGCATGTGCTGCATCTAGTACTTGAAACCTTGAGTTCTATATTGTGTTTCATTTACTCTTGGAGTGTGACTAAGACTAAGTCTTGATTAGGGTGGGTAGTGGTATAAATATGAAATGGCATACGCTGGTCAGTAAGTATGATCATATACCAGATCTGAACTTCTATCATCCTGGTTTTGTTGAGCTGTCCTAGTAATTGATGGGAGTCTGTCCTGGCTTTAATGAGATTTAGATGAATCTCCTGCTGCTGAGATTAGTGAGATTGTTTTAAAAGAGGTGAATTACTGGATGTTCCTGGAGCAGAACATACATAATGATTTATTATCAAGATTTTATGAGAAAACAGAGGAGTTTTACAGTATTAATATACTGTTTAAGGAAAAAAACAACCCAGAACCATTTCACTGAAAGCACTGCAAGTTTGGAATACTATTGTTTATAGCATTTTTTTTCATGTGGCTTCTTTGCTTATTAAGACATACATCCTAAGGTGTTTTGTCTTTGACTGTTCCTATAGACTTCAGGGCTATGTGCATGGCCGCTGTATCATTTCCTTTTTAAAGCTTCAGTTTGTCAGCTTCATGTGAAGCAGGTTTTGTTTAGTATACAAACATGATGCAACTGTTTGGGTGCTATGCAAATTATAAGGTCGTAATCAAAGTTCTTTAAATGATTTTGAAATCAATAGAAAATAGACACTTGTTGGCTTCCGCCCAAAGTGGAGGAGTGTTTGTTTAGGAGAAGGTGCGGGAGAGTCTCGCTAAGAGGAACAGTTAATGAAGTACAACGTGTTCCGTATTCTCAGGGTGTTATCTTGTGCAGCCTATCTTATTGGGATTACTAAAGAATAACTGCCAACTGTCTGAATCTAATTTGGCTCAGCGCATGCTGGCCTGCTGGCCTTTCTGCCAGATGGAGCGTATTTCTAGTTTTGCTCGCTAGAATGTAGATAAAGTTTAGTTGTCAGAATATGGCAACTTTGTTATAACCTGGCTTACTGTAGTGGAAAATAGAAATAAGCTCCTGGACATCAGTGACCGTAGATGTGACTGAAAAAATGAATCAAGTGACTAGCATTCCTGATGGAAGGTGACCACTTGTTTCACTCTGCGTATCTAAAGCAGGCATTGCAGGTATTACATTGCTGAATACCTTAATACAAATTTCACAGGCACCAAATTTTCTCCTTTCGTTTTAATGCTGCCAAAACCAAATGTCTTTTTTTTTTAAATCACGGCTGTAGCATTTCTGTGTGAGAAGGAGTGCGGAAGAGAAGCCTGTCTGAAATAACAGAAGGGATTGAAATAAACTGCTTGCACAACCTGTCCTGGCTAAGAATAACCCTGTGTTTTGAAGGAATTTTGGATAAGAAGTCCAGGCGTTTTGACAGTAAAATCTTGGTGTGTTTTTTTTTTTCTTTTGTTTTTTGAGGAGATAACTTGGCAGAGAGTGATATTTCTCCTTGAAGGATGGATAACAATAACCATTGACGTTTGCTTTTAAATTTTGGTTTATGCCTTAGGAGAATTCTCTTGCATGCGTAATGAACATGTAATTTACTGTGATATTCTCAATTAGTAATATGTTGTCTGGTCCTTCTGTGCCAGCAGTTACACCTGAATCTATTTGTTTTCATCTGCTGTACTTCGGTTTTCATTGGTAGCATGAAAAAAGATGCTGTTCATCTGAAAATAATTTAATATAACCTATTCGTTTTGCATCGCTGTCAAGATTACGTCTTGGAGTGTGTGATCGCTTTACAAGAGTGAATTCATTTCTGTATTTTTCTCATGTTAACATAAGAAATAAAAAGTTGTTCTCCAAATTATCACTTTCCTAGCCAGTGTCCTAAGATAAACTGGTAGCTCTGCTATCAAATTACTCCTTCCATTTCAGACTGGTCCATTTCTTTCTTCAGGCTTAGCTGACTCTGCAGTTGTTGAATTTAGAAACTCATGTGGACCTTTATTGTCTTTTCAGTGCTAGTGCTTTTTTAAGAGCTCATCTGTGTTTCTGAGGACAGGCCATTAGCATCTGAAGTGTTAGTCCAGCAGATAGGTCCTGTTCCCTTGCCCCATCTGACTGCCTTTTGTTTGTATTAGTAACAGAGGAAGACTCACCTTTTCCTCCATTTCTACCTGATTATTTTTGTTTTGAAAATAAGAGGTAAATAAATGGCAAATGAGCAACACAAACAAGTACGTTCTGCATTGTTACTGTACAGTTACCGAGAAGAGTGATCCTTACTGATTGCAAGTTCTTCAATGCCCAAAAGGTTTTTATGGCATAAAACCAAATGTGTGGGCCTGTGAGTTGTTCTGTTAGCATAATCTTTAGTACTGGCTGATGCAGTTGCTTCTTAATAATTGTCACATTTTTTTGCATTAAATATCACTATTTTTTGAGTAATTTCCTTTCTCTTGCCTATTCTACTGCATCTGTGAGGTTGCCCATGAAACAAAATTAGAATAGAATGGATCAGTTGGAAGTGTCCTTTGAAGATCTATTCCAACCTCCTGACCCTCCTCAGGGCTAGCCAAAAGCTAAAGCATGTTATTCAGAGCATTATCCAGTTGCTTCTTGGGTACTGACAGGCATGAGGCATCCACCACCTTGCTAGGAAGCCGGTGTTTGACCACCCTATTAAGAAAGAAATTGTTTCTCATGTCCAACCTGATTTAGCTTAAGATTATTCTGGAATCTTTGCTTCCTGTGTTGTAGACTGGGGGAAATGCTTGTTGTTTTGCTAATAGCTGAGTAACATTGATTCAGAGAATGGTGTAGATGAATGCCAGGAACAGATATACTTTGAAATGTCAAAATCATCAGATAATTCATGTTGGAAAGAGCTTCAGGAGATCATCCGGCCTAAATTTCAATATGCAAAACCTCACTATTTAGTATCAGAAATGAATCCAGGAGAAAAAAAAAAAAAAAAAGCATTCACGTTATTTGCTTTGTAACTGGAATGTTCTACGGGTTTAGCAAGTCTCAGAGGGAGTACTTTGTCATGGGTCTTACTGGACAAATGAAATTCTACCCTTATTAACAGAGAAAGCAAAATAAATGGCAATAATCCAAATGTCTGCTATAGTCTCATTTTAGAATTGTGTTTATATTAATACAGTTCCTATATAAAATGTTTGGGTTTTAATTATGGCTTAAAAAGGTAAACTTATTTTAAAGGGAATTTAATTAAGTCATCTGAATAAACAAGCCAATCTGAAGAACAAAAAGCTCATATTAAACCAGGAAGTATTATGAAGTTTGAGGAGTGATTCTTTAAAGATTTGTTCAGTTTTTATCAGAAGCCCCCGCCCTTCTGTTTTCAGTACAAGTGAAGTTGCCAGCATCACACAGAATGGTTGTTCCTATAGCATTTGTCAGCTGAACAGAAGCAAATAATGGAAGTCTGCGTACTGTAAAAATGGCATCAGTTTGTCCAGGCTGGCATGCAGTGCTGATTTTCTCTCATAAACAAGGCCAAAGCAGCTTGGGAAAAAAAAAGAAAAAAAGCAAAACAAACTAACAAACAAAAAAACCAACTAAGAAAGAGTTAAACAGTTTATTTCTCCAGGCTTCCTTTGATGTTGATATATCACTAATGTTGGGAAAGAACAAACAGAAAAGCAGTCTTTGCTCAGATCACGTCCTCTGGTGACAGTGCTGCAAACAAGCTGATAGAAGGAAAGTCTGGATTTCTTTGGGTGTCCTGGGTACCCCCCAGCCCCGTAATTCACTGTGGTGTACTTTCAGAAGAACTTGTGCAAGAGATCTGCTTTGTACTGAATCTAACTCTAGCAACCTGTACTCACTGTACATCAGGCTTCTCATAGCACAGCTCTCAAGAGTAGTGCTGAACAGTGTCACTTTTGAGACCGCAGTTAGGGTCTTCTTTGGTCAGAGCAAGTCCCCAGCTTCTGTGTTTGTTCCCACTATAAATCTGGTTCGTACAACAGCTTCCAAATGCTTATATTTACTGAAAGAGAATTGTTATTTCCTATTTCAAGTGAGGAGACCTTCTTCTTTTCCTGCAGCAAACTAATTACTATAATGTTAGTGCTTCATAGCCTTCTACTCAGATATTAGTGGCTTGACTGAGCACTACTGTTGTCTTTGAGTGATGTAGAAACAGTTCATCTGCAATCACCTAGTAACTCTTAACTGTTGATATTCAGTCTAATGGTCTATTCACTAAACCGTGTTACTCTAAACCGAATAATTTTGCCAAATTTTAGGTGCTTGGTCTGGAATTTTGCATCCTGAGTATCTATCTGAAGCAGCATCATCACTTTCCAGGATTGAGATTGGGAAGCGTATATTGCTTTTCCTGGGTAGATTAGTATTGGGGGAAAAAAATAACTCTTTTAAGTGTTTTAAGAAATTCTTCTGCTCTGAGATACTATTGAAATTCCCGAGAGAATCCTCCTTGAGTCATAGATAAATTTTCATTCTTCTCCTCCCTGCCATGCCTCCTCGCAGTACTTAAGGTTATAACTTTTCTCACTCTATAGTAGTTGTTATGAGTTTTTAAAATAAACGTGTGTAGTTCTGGTCCTGTATTTGTAGGGGTTTTTTTCTGCTGTAGGTTTGGTCTCTAAGAATGATTAGTGCTCTTCCTTTCAGTGCTAAGGAAGATTCCTGTGCAGCAGAACAAAAAGATGATGAGGAAAGAGGAAGTAAGGATTAGAGGAATAGGAAGCCAGTGGGAATGGGAAGGGGATCTGAGAAGTGACTGTGCAAAATACTGACTGCTGTGATCTGTAATGGGAGAAAAAAATGTCTCCTTGACGTGTGCAAGGGAGACTAGGACTAAGGAGAAGAGAAACTGACAGTGGAAGAATGGAATCAGAGTAGAGGTGATTTGGGTTTGTCTGGAGGTGGAGGATAGGGCATCTCAAATACTAAGATATATTTAGGAGGCAGAGGGTGATAGGAATAGAATTAGAGCTGAGATGGAAGCAGAGTTCCACTGCATACAGTAAGGAAGCTGAGATAAGCCAAGGAACATGGGGAAAACCATCCTCTGTTTAGAAGAATGACTTCTGACCAAAGGAAAGGAAATATCTTAAAAACAAAAATCTCGAGTAAAGCATAGTTATTGATTAATTTTTGGAATAGATTCCATTACACAACTATAATGGTATCTAACAACTGCAGGCTTAGTGGAGATGCAGGATTTATGACATTGTTTTCCTCCATAATTACCTCCTTCTAACTCTTCAGTTACTCTGGCAATAATTACTCCCCTTCCTTGTTCCCTGCTGGGGCTGATAATTTTTCCTAACTTTCCCTTTGCTTATAGCCCACTCTGTTTTGCAGGTGCCAGCAATTCTTGTCCTTCAAACTGTATTTTAGTAATGTAGTTCAGCTGAATTCAGAATGGTTGTTCAAAACCCATACCTTTTGTTGTAAGATCTGAAAAGAATTCGTATGAATTATGTTGGCCTTTTTTCCTAACTGTAAAAATTACTCCATTAAAGTTACTGCTGAGCCTTGCAAATGTGGCTGTGCAAGAAGTACCTGTTCTTCTGAGTGCTTCCAGTGTTTGCAGGTTTGTTTTTGCATAGTGCAGACAATAGAGTGAGCTTTTTCTTGCGTTTTTGGCTGCTTTGGGAGTTCAGGTAGGGGGGAGACAGTTTGGTTTTATTGTAATAATTACTATTATTATTTCTCTTAGGAATATATTAAAAGATAGAGCATGGATAAATGGAGCCTCGAAAGCGACTCCTATTTTTGTTTGGCTTGAACTAGGTCCAGCTTCTAAAAGGAACTTGATGAATGTTTTTACAAATTATTTTAAGCTGAAGTTAGATTAGGCATTGAATCAAGAGGGCTGCAGGGTTGCACACTGCTTGTGACCTGGGACATGCTGGCATGTTCCAGCTCTGCTTGACACTTCTCTGCATCTTCTGCATGCTGTCAGTTCTGGTGAGTGGGACAGCAGAGGGCATAAAGAATGGAAGGGTTGCAGCTTCAGTGCTAAACAGAGCCACACTTCCTCGCCCAACTGCATGTGAACCATTGCCGGTCAGGTGCCTGCATCAAATTTTAGTTATAATAAAAATATTGCTTTGAAGAGACGGGGAAAAAAAAGTGAGGTGTAGTAACAGCTCTACCTTTGTAAAATAGCTTTTTAAAGTCGCGAGTAAATCAGGATCTAAGTTCAGTGCCAGATGCAAGATGTGAATTATTGCATATGGAAATATATGTGAAAATATTTATTGGAGTAAAAGCCTGTTAGAAAACTGCTGGCTTAATTGATACAGAGTAAGCATAAGTCAGTAAGTGCAGAACAGGAAAGCTGGGGAGAGACTCTTTTATCAGAGAGTCTAGTGACAGAACAAGGGGTAAGAGCTTTGAACTAAAAGAGGGGAGATTTAGGTTAGATGTTAGGAGGAAATTCTTTACTCAGAGGGTGGTGAGGCCCTGGCACTGCTGGCCAGAGCTGTGGTGCCCCATCCCTGGAGGCGCTCCAGGCCAGGTTGGGTGGGCTCTGGGCAGCCTGAGCTGGTGAAGTCACCAGGGGCAGGAGTTGGAGCTGGGTGATCCTTAAGGTCTTTTCCAGAGCAACCATTCAATGAAATTCATGGAAACTGAGATGTTATAAAAAACAAAAACAGAAAAACACTTTGCTGTCATTTCTCTTGTTAATGCCTTCACTTGTGAAGGTTTTGAAATCTGTCTGCAAATAATTTGATTAAATTCACGTTTTGTGGGATTTAAGCAAAGTTGGAACTTGCATTCTGTTTGTTGGGGGGGGGGGGGGGTTGTTCTTACATCATAGAAATAATTGTTAGCTGAGAAAATTTTTGTAGTTCTTTATTCATATAGTCATAATTTACCTTTGAGTATATTAGATAAGGGTAAATGTAATAATTTGTTGTATTTTTAAACTTGTAACCTGGTACTTTAGAGAAAAGGAGAATTTCAACATTAGAAGTTAGTTTGCGAGTTGAACAATAAAACTCCCTCTGTAAGTTAGAGAGCATACTTTCCCCCAGTCAGCTCTGTAGTGGAGGGTGTATGAGTTTTGTCTACCTGTGAAAGATGAGAGGATTTGGACTGCACAACTCTTACTACAATTAACATACATTATTTGATTTGATCTATTAGTCCTGTCATGAAATGTCCTTGGTGTAAATTTTGTTACATAATGTGATTGTGTATCATCTGCTGATTCTTTTTTTTTTTTTTTAATGTTTTTCAGTGATGAGTGTTAATGATTAGGCTATATATTATGCAGTAGATTTTTGTACTAATTTTGAAATGTGGTTGGTTTTGTTTGTTTGTTTGTTTGCTTGCAGGGATATTAAACCAGACAACATCTTGATGGATATGAATGGCCATATTCGATTAGCAGATTTTGGTTCTTGTCTGAAACTGATGGAAGATGGAACGGTAAATCAGAGTGATATATTCCTGAACAGTTTTTGCTCAGTCCTCAGTCCTTTGCTAGCCACTAAAATATGTGTTAATAAAAAGAAAAGGTGCTTTATTGTAAATCAAATAGAATTATAGTGGTATTGGTTTGCAGCTAACCTCAGCTCAAGATATGACTGTGTGCTGTTTGGATTTACTATATTTTAAAAGCTTTTTAGATGTGTGTAGTCAATTGTCTGTAATGATGGAAGCCGTTCTTAGTCTTAATAACGGGATGCTGCACTATCAGTACTGAGTAGGTGTTTGTTGATAAATTATGAATGAACAGCTTTGAGCTCTAAGCTCTAATTTTTTTTACTGGAAATGGAATCTTTTGTATAAACAGGCGAGATACAGTTTTCATATCATCGTCATGTTTCAGTAGCGTATTTAAACTTGCACAGTATTTAGAATGTGTGAATAGAATGTAATGCTGGTGGTGTAAATCATGCCCCAGAGTGTTAAAGAGAATTAGTTTATGTGGTTACTTAAAATATAATTAATGAATAACAACTCTAGCCTAAGCATTGGCATTTTGTTCTTTTTCTGTTACTAGATATACATAAGAGTTTTTCAAAAATGTATCCTTGGGATTCTTTTTAATGAAGTGTCTTGAATGCTTTAATATTCTGTTATAAATTTAGAGGCTTTTTTTTGTGTTTGGGTCTTATTGTTATAACCAGAACGTTAGGCTAAATTTAAACACATTGCCACAGACAGCAATGTCTGTAATGATGGAAGCCGTTCTTAGTCTTGCAAATGTAATTTCTACAGGTTCAATCTTCAGTAGCTGTTGGGACGCCAGACTACATCTCTCCAGAAATTTTGCAGGCCATGGAAGATGGAAAAGGGAAGTATGGGCCTGAGTGTGACTGGTGGTCCCTAGGCGTTTGCATGTATGAAATGCTTTATGGAGAAACACCCTTTTATGCTGAGTCCTTGGTGGAGACCTATGGGAAAATAATGAACCACAAAGTTAGTGCATTTTCACTTTCTCTCTCTCTCTAAGCTAATTTTCATAAGCAGTAGGGTAACTTGGAGGCATATTTTAAACTGATTTTTTTTATGTAATAATTGTGTTAACGTTCATTAAGGTAGAACATAACATGTTTCCACATAAGGAGTTTATGGTTATGGTTTGCAGATGGATTTGCTTTGGGATAAAGCAGTTCAAAACTAAAAATCTGGGTTTAGCAAAATGGCTGTTAGTTCACTCAGTGCAGTAAGTCTTGGCTACGTTGCCTCGCTCCTTTTGCGCTGTTTTTTCCTGTTGGATACTGGTTGGCTTATGCAGCAGATTCTTAAATGTTCTTCCACCTGGAGGCAGCTGTAGAATCCAGCAGTTTAAGAGCAATTCAAATAAACAAGAAAAACCAGAATACAAAAAAAGTCAATAGTTTCTGTCCTTTGGGGAAAGTCTTTTTCCTAGAAACCTTACTGTATATTTTTAATAACTTGAGTATTTGCACGTTTATTTTTCTACTTAATAATTATCACTCAGAAGGGTGATTTTTTCAACTTTTACTTGGTAATAAACTATTTTCTGTTATTTTAATCTTTAAGGAGAGGTTCCAGTTTCCTGCTCAAGTGACAGATGTCTCTGAAAGCGCAAAGGACCTCATCCGAAGGCTAATTTGTAGCAGAGAGCATCGACTTGGGCAGAATGGGATAGAAGACTTTAAGAACCATCCATTTTTTGCTGGGATTGACTGGGACAACATTAGAAACTGTGATGCACCTTACATCCCAGAAGTCAGCAGCCCCACTGATACATCAAACTTTGATGTGGATGATGATTGCTTAAAAAATTCTGTAAGTACAGAATCAGTGTTTTGACAAATCTGTTTTTGTAGTATACTTCAAAAATGTATATAAATGGAAGTTTATTTTTTTGTGTTCTTTACGTTCCGCACAAATAACAATCAAATGCAGCTTTGAAGGTCCTGTATGAGATGTACGTAATTTGGATTCCATAATTTGGAAGCCGATGCTCCAAGTATGTATCTCTAGGGATAATGTCAGTTAAAAATTGTGAAGTCATTGTAACCTTACATCTAATGTATATATCTGTTATTTGCAGTGACAATTTTTTGTGTCCAGGTTTCCTAAAGAACATATTTTACATATATATTCACATCTACAGGACACTATTTCTAGTAGAGCATTGCTGATATTTGTATTTTATTTGCATAATGCATTTTATTGTAGCACTCTATTTGTAACTGCCCATATCTCTGCCGGATTTCGTTTCGATTCATACTGACTAAAATTTTTCAAGGTTGTTTTCTGACTTACATTGAGCTTAGGAGACTTTAGGAGAAGAGTAACAGCTGTTATTTTCAGGAGCAGTCTTACTGAGAAATAAATAGTTTTACCTTTGCTAAAAAAACTTCACAACTAATGATTGTTAACAGTCCTGGTGTTTCTATGCCTTTAAACAGGACCTTTGCCAGATGGTAGGGATTCTAGCATCTGACGAAAGCCTTCTGTTCTCTCTGTGGAAATGCGTTTTTATTTATTGAAGGATGCAGAAATCTGTTGTTTGCATATGAGGTTGGGCTTTGTTTTGTTTTAATTCAAGAAGGTTATGCTTTTACCATTTCTTTTGACACTTTGTACCTCAGAATCTCGGAGGAAAATAGCTTAAGGCATTGTATGGTAGGGGATATAGTACGTTTTTGCTTCAACTAGAGGATATTGCGTTTAATGTTGCTTCACCTCAAATTCTCTGTGTTACTCTGAAATGTTTTTCCATCCATCTTTCATACATATCTTCTGAGGAAGTTTCACCTACTTGTACACTATTGTATGTTCACCTATTGTATATTATATTCATCTATAGAATACTACGGATGTGAGCATCATAGAAAAGCACATGAGAATTATTATTTTTTAATTCATTGGAAGGTTTGAATGACATACAGCAAATGAGGAATGCCCAGTACTGAAGCTAAAAGGCACCTCTGAAAAGCCATGATTGTTGCATTTCTAGCTGGACTTGAGACATTGGTTGCATGGAAAAATTATGTGCATAATAATGATTGTATGTTAAAAGTGCACATACATTCAAGAGGACAAAACAGTGTTGTTCAGGCAGCCTGAGTCGTGTTGATTTTTAGCTTTTCACTGTTTGATTTAGTACGTTTATTGACATTGGCTTGACAGACTTGGATTCAGTTATAATGTTGTCAGGATGGTTGCACACTTGAATTCACATAAATGGCAGGAAGTATGTATTTTTTAAACTATCTACTCCAAAATCAGCAAAGAAACAAATTATTTTCCAATTCCTGCATCATTATCAATAGATAGGATATTTTAGAACCAATATAATCCATATGGATGCCTGTGTGATAACTGAAGACTGTTTGTCATATAGACTACAGTTATGCATTTAATCTTTTTTAAGTTCTTCACATAGAAGCTTTTGAAGCTTCACATCTATGAGAAATAAAAACAAAATACAAAGGAAAAGTAAAGAATTTTACTTTTCCAAAGTGCAGAGTGTAATAATTTATATTTTTATTAACTGTTAGTGGAAAGATGAGGCTTTGGATTTTGGTTTTGTCTCTAGTTTCCTAAACGCCCAGCAGTCTTGACGTATTTTGATGGTCTAGCCATATCATTGGTTTAGGTTTTATTCTGGCAACTCTTTTTTTAGTATGAAGGTCTTTTTTTTACTAAAAGGTCAAAGTTATGACATATTGTAGCTGATGCCACCACCAAAATAGTAAATTTGGATTTCTTTTGAATGCATTCTTGCTCCCTGTTGTCCTACTGAACTCTACATTACAGCATGCACAACTAGTTCCTTTCTTTTTTGTTTGAGTTCAGAAAAAAATCATTACGTTACATTTTCTTAAATTTCAAACCTTTTAGCACTTTCAGTGCAATAAGCTTCTTCATAGGAGGTTTCTTTTGATGACCAGTACGTAAGCAGGTATTATGCAAGACAGATTGTAAGGCCACCTCTAGTGTAACAACATAAACCATGCATTTTGGGTTAAAACAGGAAAATTCCAGCAGTATACTTAAGAGTTTTAGAACTCTTAATGGTTCCAGAAATATAGCAACAGACTCATTTTAGCTTGAGGAGAAAACTCAAGGATTGTCTTGGTTTTTAGTTTTTTGTCTGGTTAGAGTAAAGGAGCACTAATGATAGAAATGTTCAGAACACTAATGGGGTTAGAAAATTTTGCTACATTACTTTTTCTAGTAAATGACTGATGTTGTCTCCAATTATAGAGAGGCTACGCAGAAAAGAAGTTGGTAAATCTACAGGTAGGCAGCACTGCTGACTGAAGAGCAGAGAGATGTGAAAGAGGGAATAAAAGATATGCTGTGTGCTGAGAGCTTCTTGGAAAAGGAAGGAGCTAATTGCCTTTTAAAAATTGTTGTACTCTGCTTTTCTCCAGTGATAGCCTGTTTAATTAGAAAAACATTTTCATGCTAACCTGCATGAAATACATATATTATGTATTACATGCTATTATAGATAGACTTAGGTGGTGTGTTTCATATTTGAGCTGTAGGTAAGGATGACTGAGAATCCGTTAATGTGATATTGTCGCTAGCACTTCACACATGATTAAACTCAAAATTTTTTTTAATAGTCCAGTGGATTATTACTCTCAATTATCATTTTTCTAGGAGACGATGCCTCCACCATCACACACGGCGTTTTCTGGCCATCATTTACCATTTGTAGGTTTCACATATACAAGTAGCTGGTAAGTAGGAGTTCTGAAATTATCTGTTACATAATTTCCTGTTTCTCTCTGATACCCACTGCAAACAAATAACTAAATATTGTGGCCTGCTGAGGAGATGAACAGAGTATAAGCTAAAATGCAGTTTGTCCAAAAAGAATAAACTCTCTGCAGGTAAAATTTACATCAGTGTAAAGGTCAACAACTGTGCACAGACGAGTTCTGTTGAGAGTGGTGTTTTTCAGACAAGGTAAGAAGTTGACCACATAAGAGTATGACAAAGAAAGCATTAGATGTGTGGATCCAGAGGGAACTTGGCTTAAAAGAATTAAAAAACTGTTTTATTTCTAGTCATTTAACACTCTCGTATCTCTGAATGGAAACAGTACTTGGTATTTATGTTCATCTCTGCTGCTAAATTAAACAGTAACAAGAAAGTCCTTTACTTTTCCACGAACATTTATGAAAACAGATAAATAATGATTACAGCTATTGAAAATCCAGCCATGCTTCTGCAAACACATCTGTGCTTGATGCTGGTAATGTGAGATCACCCGTAGACGTCAAAAGGATTTTTTACATAAGTGGCAAGTGTACAGGAGTATACGCAGAACCAGGGTTTCACAGTATTTTTGATATATGGATGTCCTGGTTTTCACATGAAAATTTCACACCGTTTTTTTGTAGTTATTATATTTAAAATGTTTGGAGAATTTCATGAATTATTTTAAAATAAGCCGTTTCTGTAATCTTATAAACTATCTAGAAGGTCACTTTTTGCTATCTGGCTAACTCGGAATGTCAGTGACGGTCATTTTTAATAGGAGAGTTGAAAACACGTTGAGATCAGTCATGCTAGGTAAAAATGAATTTCTAATAATACTAGCCAATTGTTAGTTTATTGTATAAATACATTGTATAAGAATTTGCATATTATTCACAATTTAAACAAGCTTTACTGTTCTTTTGTTTTGTTGTTGTTGTTGTTTGTTTTTAATTTTAAAGATGACCTGTTGTAAAATCAAATGCTGTTGAACTTTTTTTCACAGTGTGCTTTCAGACCGCAGCTGTCTAAGACTGACAGCTGGACCACCCTCCATGGATCTTGATGCCAACATTCAAAGAACTTTGGAGGACAGTTTAGCAACAGAAGCTTATGAGAGGAGAATAAGACGTCTAGAGCAGGAAAAGCTTGAACTTAGTAGAAAACTGCAAGGTATAAAAAGATAATTCAGTCACTCTTCTGACCTAATTAGCCTGCAGTTCTGTGAAGCGCAGTTTATCCTGTGGGGGAAAAAAAAAAAAACAAAACCTCCTGGAATGCCTCGTAGCAGAAAAAGCATCTCTTTATTATTTCTGTTGACAAATTAAACTTTTGATAGCCTTTATGCCTGAAATATCCCACAAATGCAATTCCTTAAAACATGCTGACTCTGCACTACGTCTAAAAGAACTTAATTTGTCCACCTGACAAATGCTGAAAAATTGGCACTTAGCCATTCAAAATTTTAAACTGTAGAATCCTAATATGTAGGTATGTATAGTTTTTTACAGGAGTAAGACATGGTCTTGCTGGGAACAGGGAAAGTCTTAATACAGTCCTAATACAGAAATGCTTAATATCTTCAGGTGTATATTGCTCTGTTGTTTGGAAAAATAAAAGCCATTTTTTATTTGCAATTGTGGTTGTTTTTTTTTAAATGTTCATCATAATTTTTGATTTAAGCTTTTGTATCTGTGAGTTAGATGTTAACATCTGGGATATGGCCTTAAAAGCATACATCGAACATGCTGTAGCGGAGTGTTTTTTGCTATATCTTCATTTATCAGTAAGATCCTTCTGACCATCTCTGTCTCTTGCCTCTCTTTCTAGAGTCCACTCAGACAGTCCAGGCTCTTCAGTATTCAACAGTGGATGGTCCAATTGCAGCAAGCAAAGATTTAGAAATTAAAAGCTTAAAAGAAGAAATTGAAAAGTTGAAGAAACAGGTAACAGGTAAGTTATTAACATAAAACCTTTAACAGTAAGCAAAAATTGTGCCTTTTTTTTCCTCTAAGATAATGCTTGTTTTGTTTTCCTTTTTAGAGAGTTTCCCAGTGTATTTTTACTTCTCATTGTACCCTTCACTTCTAGTGCAACATTTTCTTCAAATTCAGCTTATTACTCAGTACTTCGGTAATTCTTATTACAAGAGGGAAGTTTAAGTGACTTCTGCTGTTATTATTAGTGGTAAAGTTCTTCTATTGGATACAAAGTGTGGTATTGCTAGTTTACAGGGACGTGATCAGACACTACCTGAGAATTTTCATTGGTATTACCTTCTTTTTTCCCCTCAACAATGCAGTACAAGAGCAGATGGAGCACTTGTTTGTTTATTTTTGCAGTATCTAAAGTCATTGTTGTCCTTTTACAAGTCACAGTTGCTGTTACATACCTTAGTATTTCTTGCTTTGTATGCAAAAGGTGAGGTGGTTCCTGGAGGTGAGGAAGGTGCTGATTCTTGATTATGGAGGTAAACATGAGAAGACATTCGTCTAGTAGTTTTTTTACAGTTTGTCTGCAAAATGCTTGTGTTGTGGTTTATCCTGGCAGACAGCTACACACCACACAGCTGTTTGCTCACTCCCCACCCCTGCAATGGGAGGGGCCAGAAAGTTGAAAAGACAAGTGCAATAACTCCTGGGTTGAGCTAAGCACAGTTTAATAAGAAAGAAAGAAAGAGGGGAAAAAAAAAAGAGAGCTCAACAACAAAACAAGAACAAGGTAAGCAAGTGATGCACAATGCAGTTGCTCACCACCAGCTGATCACTGCACAGCCAGTCACCAGCAGCAGCTACTCCCTGCACAGCTGCCCCACTTTAGTTGTTCTGCTTGACACTGCATGGTGTGGGACATTCCTTTGGCCCGTTTGGGTCAGCTCTCCTGGTTCTGTCCCATTCCAGCTTAGTGTGCTCCTGTAGCCACCTCTCTGGTAGGGCAGCACAAGCAGCTGAAAACTCCTTGACTTAGTGTAGGCGCTGCTCAGCAACAACTAAAACATCTGTGTGTTATCACCATTATTCTCATCCTAAATCCAAAACACAACACCATGCTGGCTGTTGGGCAAAAGTAACTCTATCTGAGCCAAAACCGGAACAACCTGATGGGTGGATCTTTTTTTATTTTTTAAGTATCAATTGATTTTTTCATTATCTTCTTTTCTGCTGGATTTTGCTTTGAAATTTTGATCATATTCTTGGAAATTAAGTTTATTTTCTGATACATAATTTTGTTATTTTGACAAATCTGATTTTTCTTGTCAACCTAGATAGGAAAATGTCTGGATTTCATGTGGGAAAAATCAGACACAAGTGGTGGTTAATTAATCTCTACTTATATGCCCATAGATTACCTGTGGCAAGGGAAAATCCAATGAGAAAGGCTCAAGGAAAAAGTTGACTTGGTTTGTACTTACGAAAAAACTTTCTGAAAGTGTCAGGAATGCCAGCAGGGACACCTGTGGAAAGAAGAACTTGAATTTAACTTCTGAATATTACTTGGTGTGTTTACTCTCTGCTGCTGTGTTATGGGGCAGAAGCACACTATTGACTGCAGATTGAAGTGCATAGATTATGTATTGCTAAAATTGTGTTGTCTGAAAGAGACTGTGTTATAGATGTGCAATTGGACAGCTTCTCTGGCATGTTCTCTGATAGTTTTTCATTGTGCCTTACATATTACTTTTGAATGTGAACATCGCTTAAATAGCTCAGGGAGGATCTCACCAGGCCCTATATAGATGCTGTGTCAGGACAGAAGGTCCTTCCAGTTCCTGTGCTTGCTGCTGTAATAGCATCATTGGCATAGCATCATTGGGAATCTCTATTCTGAATCAATTCTCAGCGCTGTTTTTGGTTCCTTGGGACCACAGAATAGCAACATTTGTTAGAACAGCTTTTGCAGATGACCAGCTCCTTAGAAAAGCAGCAGTATCAGCTTTAAATTATATTTTGCTCTTGACTTACTGAGCTGCAGCTCAGAGATTAGTTCATTCTTGCGGGTATTATTCCCTTTCTTTGGCAATGAAAAATAAAGACAAGGTGTGAAACATTTTTGAACACGACTGATAATCGTTTCTACATATAAAAGAAGTCAGTATCTAGTAGAGGCAGTTAATACTGAGAAGATTTCCCCACAAGTATCCATTAAGTGTTTTCTCTTTTATACCACATACATATTTTTATATTTGGTCCTACGAAACACACATGCCTTTGATTTTTGGGTTGGAAGTGAAAAATGTGATCAAATAAAGAACAGTCGGAGTCATCTAATCCATCCAGTCACTTTGTAACTTTTCCAGTATATGCTTGAATGCCTTCACTGGTCCAGACAATATACTCAACAGAAGGCACGTGTCTGTGCCTTGAGTTTTTACTAATACAAGGTAATTTGATAAAATTGGAAAAAGAGAATGTTTTACTTTACTTGATCATATGGATTTGTGATTTTTTGGTTGGTTGGTTGTTTTGATGTTGTTTTTATGAGGTAGTTATTATAACTAATTAAAGCTAACTACAGAAGACAGACATAAACCAGATGATGATCCTGTCTGAATTCCAAGTTCAGTGGAGCTAGTCTTAGACTTTCTGGATGGACTTCCAAGCCTAGATCTCTTGAACTTTAAGAAGGTAGATTTGAGGTGCAGAGCTGAACTTTATAGTTTGGGCTTATCTCTTGAGCATTTAAGTGCAATGCAGTAACTTACTACAGGTAGTGTCTGCATATATTAGCTAAAGTGTTAGCAAAAACTAGGGTGATTAGACAGAAAATTGCTGTGTAAAAAGTTGCAACCAGCTTTAATCTTTTTTACTGCCTTATTTCGAACTGTAGGTGTAAACAGCCATTTGAAAAGGTAATAAAAATAATATGAAATTGTGTCAAATTCAAGACTGTAACAAGGGGAACCTTAGAAAAATACAGCATTTTTTTGTCTGTACGGTTTTCTATGAAATGACACCAGCCATATGCTTCCACTTTTTGAGGTCAAAGTTGTATTTTTTTGTTCAGCAAGTTACATAGGAGAAAACTTTGAGGAATCTTTAACATTGCCAGATATATAAAGGGCAGCAATAGAGGAAGAAAGTAGAGCTATGGAACAAAGTAGGTCATGCACAGAAGAGAGATTTATCTTGGCTCAGCAGGGCTGTATATAAACTTTCTTTTTGCTGGTGACTTCAGAGAAGCCTACATAAGGGAGGCAGTTAATAATTTATAGCTCTGAGCTACATCTCTTATTTAAATGCACTCTTTTACGTTTCTGAATAAGAGTCAATGAATTAAAACAACGAATATTTGTATGAGGACACGATAATGGTGTTCTTTTCCTTTTAAAATTCTTCTGTTTCAGAAATTGCAACTGTTAGAAATGTGTTTTTCTATTTGACTTCTCTAAGAGCCAGTCTCTTAGGGGAACATTTGTGAAAATGTAGTAAAAAGCTCATATTAAGAGTATGGATGAGTTACTGGTCTGTGAATAAGTGTATAGTATGAACTCCCACTACAACTGAAATCAAAGGCAAAATGCGGATTTCGTAGAACTTAGAATTAACCCACTTTCACATATATCTTGCTTTCAACATCTGTTCTTGAGTGAAATCCTAGTAAGAAAACTCTAATTAGAATTTTCAGTTTTCTCTAGTATTTTGCGGATTTCAACTTTTTATGTTAGAGCGTTTTAGAGTATTTATGATGTTATTTATCTCTGCCTTAGTAATATATTTTCGTAGTATAATTGACAGTAAGAAACTGGCTATAGTAGTTTTCTTGTATTTATAGTAGTAATAAAGCATGTCACATAAATACTAATGGTTTTCACACTAAAAATAAGTAAAATCTGAAGTTAATTTTAAGTCTATCAAGAGGAGAACCTTTGCCAGCTCTTGAGTGACTCAATATTTTTGCTGGTTCTTTCTGAATGAGTTTGTGTGGAGGAAAGAGACTGCTTATAGCTGAGATATGGTGTAATAAAATGAACATTATATATTATATCACAGTGCACACGAGTCAAATGCTTAGATCATGTTGAAGTGCAAAATAGAGTTATGTGTGTGTTTGATTGTTACAATGTTAAAAGACAAGTTGTCATTTTCTGTGTTGCATTACAGTAATCTGTGACCTTCTGTTCTTTTCTGCTAAGAACAAATAGAGCAGTTGAAACAACTTACTTCCTATTCTGAAACCAGATAAGAATTGCTTTAGTTTGTGGTTGAGACAAGAGTAAATACCGAAGGGAGGTTTAAAGCAGCTAGACAGTGCTATTGTAAGATAACTTTCTCTTTAATATATTTAAAATATGCTGCTTTTTCTAGATTCTGGTCATCTAGAACAGCAACTTGAAGAGGCCAGCACTGCAAGGCGGGAGTTGGACGATGCTTCCAGACAAATAAAGGCTTTTGAGAAACAGGTTAGAACGCTGAAGCAAGAGAGGGAAGATCTTAATAAGGTAAAAGTGTTTTGTCAGTGACTATTCTAAAACCTAAAGACTATTTTTATGCTTTAATTTTGATTAAAATAACTTTAAGATATCTACTCATTAATTTTATAATAAATGTGTAATGTGACCTACTTTGCTTTCTGACTTGTTTTAAGACAAGGACACTGTTTAAAGCATTTTGTGTATGATTGTTGGGTGGTCCTGGGTGACTAATTGCAGATAATAAACTACACCATGATCCAAATTTGGAATGGCTGCAGAGAGAGTTTTGTAGTATTAGACTAAGGTGATAATTATAGTGGTTAAAAGATGGAGAAGAACGATTCCAGACAAATAATTTAATTTGAAGTATGAGTGAAGTGTAGCAGGGAAAAAATGCTGAGAATTTGCTATTAGGGATGTGGCATGGAAGCATTCCAAGAAGAGAGATGTGAAAAATTTCCCAAATATAAAGATTTGAGAAGTGATTTGGAATAACTACAGTAACAAATACTGACTTTCTTTTTTCCTCTATCACCAATTCCTCGTTCTTAATTTACTGCATACTGTCTTCCATGCCTACTATGCGTTCATGATTGAATCACATTGAAAATATAATCAGATACAAAATACATCAGGGTTTTTGTCATCACAATCTGTATTAGTCCAGTATTTTAGAGTCCACATTCAATGTTGACTTGCCATCTGTATTTATCATTGTTTCTTTTAACTCATAAGGTTCTTAATATCTTGAGCACTGTCAGCTTGTCTAAGAAAGACCATTCTGAAACAATTTACAGTGATTAGGACATCTTTTAACAACCTTAGAAAATGCTGTTAGATTTGTATAGGTGCCATATATTCTTTCTCCCTCCTGCTTTTCTTTTCATCCTCAGACTCACTTTTCCTTGCTTCTTTGTTCAATTCTGTTTTGGCTGAACATCATTAAACCATATAAACTGCTGTGGTCCTTCATTCATAGTGTGGTAGCACAGATCTAAGAACGTTTTGTGAAAGATTTACACCATAGGAGTGGCAGTGTTCTTTATGTAGGTTCTTGTGAAGAGGTAATTATCATTTACTGTTGTTGAACACAGTGTTTTGTGTTATCTGAAACATTCTGTAATATTTTATATTATGGTACAGTGTGTGAGAATCGTAATTGCCACGTGCACATTAGTTCTCAGAAGATTCAAAAGCAGAAGTCCTCACATACAAGAGTTTTCCATTCAACTAATGCAAAAAACTTTTTAATTATCATTATTTATCAGTTGAGTACTTTCTGTTAATTTTTAAGTAGTTCATGGAAAAACTGGGCAGAAGAAGTTTTTTAAGACAGCAAGGCTTTTTTATATTTTAGCTTGAGTGCTCGTATTGAACCTATAATAATGGAGCAAATTCAGACTTTGTATAAGTTTATGCAGTTTGACTGACTTCCGTAGTAAAATCTGATTTATAGGAGCACGCAGCCTGTATTGTGGATGCATTTATCAACATAAATGAGTATCTAGTTTCTCATTACTTTGGAGAAGTTTTAGATGCACATCCATAGAATTGGCCTTGCATCTTTCTAGGTTTATTACTTAATTCTTTTTTTAAACTGTAGGAACTGGCAGAGTCTAGTGACAGATTAAAATCTCAAGCCAAAGAGCTGAAAGATGCACACAGCCAGCGGAAATTGGCAATGCAGGAGTTCTCAGAGATGAACGAGCGGCTGACAGACTTGCACTCTCAAAAACAAAAGCTTGCCCGCCAGCTCCGAGATAAGGAAGAAGAAATGGAAGTGGTGATGCAAAAAGTAGAAAGTTTAAGGCAAGAGTTACGCAGAACAGAGAGACTTAAAAAAGAAGTAAGTAGTAAGTTTAGAATTTATAAAATAGTAGTTATATGTAAGGTTTTCTGATACGTATTTTTTTTTAATGTTGTTTGTAAATCTTTTAAATTTTTTCTTATTTCAAATGGTACCATTTTTGTTTTATAAGAATTTGAAGTGTCCAGGTTAGTGTTGAAGTTGTGTCTCTCTTACTGAAAATCATAAGTAGGTTTTGAAAAGATATAAGAACCCTGCCCATTAATAAATGCATGTATTTTTGTAGCTGGAAGTCCAAGCTGAAGCTGCGGCTGCTGAGGCATCCAAAGACAGGAAATTGCGAGAGCGGAGTGAGCAGTACTCTAAGCAGCTGGAAAGCGAAGTAGAAGGGCTAAAGGTTAGTCTGTTCTAATATTAACACCTGTAAACTTAGCAGGCAAAAGGAATTGGATCTGTTTGATTGCTTTCAGTTGTAAGAGAAAAAGATATTGTCAGTTTGACACTTAAGTTGGTGCTGAATACTGATGCAAACATGAATTGCATTATTGTCCAGAAGGATTAACATTTACCTATTGCAATTTTCAGACCACTGTATTCACTGCTCGCTGAAGAGTTTCTCAATAATCTTTTTACCAAGTTGCTTCAGTTATTACTTTGTTTAACTGTTAAAGGCTTTTTTTAGTGTAGCTGAGTATTTGAAAATAACCTTAAAGCCTTTGCAGGTTTCTTTATAGGTGTTTCATGTACTGTATTGTAAATGAAAAGAAGGGTAGGTTTCTCAAAATGTAAAGGAAAAGTTTTAGTGTATTTAGATGGCTCACACATAAATACGTTTTTTTATGAAACAGAAATTTAAATAAGCCAAGAATGTTAACTGTTATTTTATTCTGTGCTTTAGCATTATATACAATGCTCTAAAGAAATTAGACTTCCTCAAAAATTGAAGGGGAAGTTGTTTTTGTTTCTCCATTGGGACTGTTGTTCATTTACAGCAAAATGCTGTTCCTGGGATAATTCTGTATTTTTTGTTCAAAATATCAAGTTAGGTCTGTTCTGGTCTTAAATCACATGAATAATAGTTTCATTATTAGAATTCCTTGGAACATTTGTCAACATTAAGTCACTGCACAGAAGGTTGTTTTGTTTTGATCACGCATTCTTTTATTTTGCCTTCCTTCCTTAAATGAAATAAGGAAATCCATTGATCATGGAATTTAAATTTTTAGAGCTCCTGGTGCTGTGAATTCAGATTTTTGTCTGAAAATTAAGATATATTTGTTCTGCTTTCATTAATCTTCACCATCAGGAAAGAGTTTGTTTATCAGTATATCTCTCTCAGACATGAGAGGAATTTATGGGAGATCTACTGAAAAAAGATTTGAAAAAAGCTGATTTACAACAACAAGGCAAGTTTATCAGAATAGGAAAGGGATATTGTAGCTTGATTTTCATCAGGTATGGTAATATAATAATACCTGCAAATGCACAAATACTATCTACAAATATAATACAAAAATACCTACGGATGTCTCTCTGCTCTTCAACTGTTGGTGGGCATGTTTATTGGTATTTTTATGGCACTGCATCGATTTGTTAGAAAATCTTACCCTTCCTATTTACTTTGGTAAACTTATTTACCCACCTTTGGATATATACTTAGCCAAAATTCTGCCCAAATCCCAGTGCTTTGCACTTCTCACCTGCTGGCTTCAGCAATTCAGAGACCCAAATCAGGGGTAGATTCAGTGATGCAGGTGAAGTTGGGATTGCATAGATAGAAGCCTCAGTTCTTTAATGCAGGAAATACTACCAACACATATATTTTCTTTCTGTTATTAGATATTTTAAGTACGTTCTTATGCTAGAATTTCAAAATAAGCATATTCACCCAGGCTGATTCTGCACTGAAAAGGACTAATTACGTAGAGTGTTTTCATGACTAGGTGATTCTGGTGCTAATTTGTTTGGCTGCTTTTTTTTATTTTTTATCAAATTTCAAGCAAATTTAGACCACAGTCTGTATGTTAAAATTTTAGATTGCTTACTGAAAATGAAATTATTTCATTCTTAAATCAGCAATAGCAAATTATTAAATTGGTAGGAGTAATGTAGTAATCTAAATAAGCGATAATTGATATAAATTGTAAAAAATAAAATAAAATTGGATCTTTCTTAATGTGCTGCATTTGGCAAGTATTTCTACCATAAAACTGCTATAAGCATCACAATCCTAAGTTTCTTCATATTCCTAGCTTAGTAAATTATCATTACCATCTGCAGAATGCGAGATACAAATCTTGAAGTAATACATAATACCAGAGGCTTATCACATTAAAGCCAAGCCAAAAGTCTTTCAAGATTTTTACTAGTATGCTTGCTTAATATTAGGTTGCTTAAATAGTAAGTTTTTCCATGCCATCTGATGTATTATTGCAATATTTAATGATTATTCTTTATTCTGCAAGTACAAAACTTGATGTCTGTTTCATTGCAATTACAGCATTCATAGTACATGATGTACATGTCAAGCCATATAGTCTTATTTACACGCTGCTGTCAATTTGCACTTAGCTACATAGGTGTCCAGTGAAAGAGCTGCTGTGTGGTGCCTTTATTGTTTGTGTGTCCCTGTGAGAGAGAGAGAGAGAGAGAGAGAGAGAGGGAAGAATTCCTGCACTGAGTTACGGCATCTATCTACATGCCAAATGATGCATTATGTCTCAGTTGCACTGTTTGTCCACTTGAAACAGGCATGTATGAAAACATCTATTTGGAATTTCTGCTTGCATCAATTCAAAACATGCTTTTTGTTTCTTACTCTAGTTCTGTTAGCCATTGTACAATACCACCCAGCTCTCTCTTCTACTGCAGCATCTGTTTTATCACAGAATCACAGAATTGCAGGGGTTGGAAGGGACCTCTGGTTGTCATTGAGTCCAACCCCCTGCTAAAGCAGTTCCCTACAGCAAGTCTCACAGGAAGGTGTCCCAGCGGGTCTTGAATATTCCCAGAGAAAGGGACTCCACAACCTCTCTGGGCAGCCTGTTCCAGTGCTCTGTCACCCTAAAAGTAACAAAGTTTTTGCTCACGTTTGTATGGAACTTGCTGTGTTCCAGCTTGTGCCCTTGCTTTGCTGTTGGGCGCTACTAAAAAGCAGGCCTCAGCAGCCCCCAGCAAGGCCCAGCAGCCCTGGCTGCCACAGCCTTATGCCCACACAGCTCCTGCACGGCTCCCTGGGGGCTCCTGGAGGCTGCTCGCTTTTTCAGTTTTTCACCCAATGAGATCTTTTCATTGTGAAATAAAATGTGAAAAACCATTAAGACCGTGGTGTTGCAAACAAACTTTTTACGTGCTCCACTTTTATATGTGTGTAGACAATTTAGTGTGTTGGGCAGTAAAAAGCAAGTTCAGTAGTTGACTACGTAGGCATGAAAGAAAATCCCTTTCCTCTCCGAACCATCTCCACTTAGCATGGCATCTTTTTTCTCTTATTGACCATTCTGCATCAGAACAGCAGGATTTTGTTCTTTGATTAGAACAGATGGCCATTTTGATGAGGATAAGTTAGAGAAAACAGTGAGGTAGCAGCATGTATCTGGCTCATACAGTTAGGGGTTTTTATAGCATTCGACTGACACTAAGAGCCAGGCCATTTTCTCACAAAATTCATCATAATAGTAATTCAGATAATCTGGATTTCTTCAGTGACTTTTAGCTCTTGAAATCTGTTCATGCATCAGCAAAGTAAACTAAGGAAAGTTATGTTTACTTATGGTAAGAATGGAGTTAGTTACAAAATATTGTAGAACCTCCTACAAATGTGAGACAGTTAACCTAAGGAAGAAGGTTTTTCAGCTACCTGCCATTTTTTTTAAGCAGTCTTTTTATTAAGTAATTTGCTTTATTTATTTAGACTACATTTCCTTCTGTATTAAAAATAGGAAAAAAGTCCGAACCGAGTTATACATGTATTTACATTAAATGTAAATGTATCTACATTTCCATACTTGGATTTTACACGCCACAATCTCAGTTTGTCCTGTTACAGCAGGATTTGAGTTTAGTGAGTGCACATTTGATACAAATGTATATGTGTCCTTAAGCAATGTGTAAAGACTGTTGAAATGCCAGATCTCACCAAGAGAACTTTGCAGCTGTGAAAAGTGTATACTCTTACTGTTTAAGCTTGTTTTTCCTGTTAATCTGCTGTGATGTAAATGGTCAGTTTAAGTAAAATAGGTCAGGTTTTCCTGACTGATGCAATCCATATAGTGTTTTTGTAGCTAGAATTCAGCCTTCAGTTAAGTCTCTGCCTGCCTTTGCATAGCTTTTCCACAAATTATTTGTGCTTTGAAATATGTTGACTATATGTCATTGTCCTTTTTCTGCATTCCTGAAAGTCTCTTGGTTTTGTTGCAGTGAACTGAATGAGTGGGAACATAAAAGTCTTTCAATGCTGTGGTCGCTTTCTGACCGCATGTAAGGGGAGTCAGAACGTGGCGTGTGGTGTTTAAAGTGATGATTTCCATGTTTTGAAAACTATTACTGCATTTAAATCGCAAAATGATAAAAGTACAGTTCAGATTTATGATTAATAAATTTTCAGAAAAATTAGGATAGATACATGTTTTTATGCGAAGTCTGTAATGTAATATTTTCTAAACACAGACTTAAGAGTATTGAGTTGCTGCTAAGCATTATTTTCAGCATTCTTGAGTGCTAACTTGGAGCTTCTTGTTTTAGCAAAAACAGATTGGTCGCTCACCCGGGGTAAGCAGTATAGAACACCAGCAAGAGATCACTAAATTAAAGGCAGATCTGGAAAAGAAAAGTGTTTTCTATGAAGAGGAACTATCTAAACGTGAAATAATGCATGCTAATGAAATAAAAAGTCTGAAGAAGGAACTACGGGATGCAGAGAGCCAGCAGCTTGCACTTAAGAAGGAGATCATGATTTTGAAAGACAAGTTAGAGAAAACCAGAAGAGAAAAGTGAGTATTTTATGGAATAGAATAAAAAAGCTAAGAATATATTTCTAAGGCTCCTATTGTATTTCCTGACACAGTATGATTTCCTTAATTGGAGTGCAGGAAGGTTGGATTTTGGCTGGGCTAATTGTGTGACTGAAAGTAAAGTCACCTTTAGAAGTGAAACAACAATGACAACGAAATCCACAATATTGTAATGAAACAGTTAATCTTACACCAGAACTCTGGCACTGTCTGATGGTTCCAAGGTATGTAACTTGAGTTTCAGAATTGCAGCTCAGGATATATTGACTCCAGATATTTGTGTTGCAGCTTAAAACATTTTTTTTTTTACTTTTTTTTTGTTTGGTATTTTCATCCTTTGATGCAAAACAAATGTGTTAAAGATCAACTATTGCTTACATTTCTGCCTGCACGGGAACTTAATGCGGACTAGGGCTAATCCATTCTGGGTTGTATCCAGTGTTAACATCAGTCATCAGACTACTGTAGGTATAAGCTGCTTTATCTCTTTTGGCATGATAATTTGTCAGAGAAGTGCTTTTTTCTCTCCCGTGCAGTGGAGCTTATAACTAGCCTTGACAATGTTTCTTGAGGCATTCATCAGTAGAAAAGAGTTTTTCTGTTGGATAGTGTAGTGCTGAAAATGCTAATAGTCATAGCTTGAACGTGGTCATCGTTTCCATTCATATAAGTTCAGAGTACTTTATAGACATTGAAGTAGGTGTTTCTTTTTGCTGCTGTGATAAGATGGGATATTAGAAAAAGCATAAATGAGAGATTCCTACTGAAAGCTTAAGCTGTAGCAGTCCTTGAATATAAGCAGTAAATAAAATAAAAGCATTTGTCAAAAAGCCTATGCAAATTTGTAGACTGGACATATTATTGCAGCAGTTTGTTGCTTCATTAAATGTTGAGAGGTGAAGCATGCCATCAGTAGTGCGTTTTCATTATATTACAACTTACTGGTCTTGCTGACCTATGGCTTATAAATACAGGAAAGGCTATGTTGTTTTGTAATCAATAAAGGGGACACTATGATACTCTTAATGACGTCAGCTCATTAGTGCTTTTAAAGGAGGGAATATTGAAGAAAGAATCATTAATACTTCTTTCTGCAGCCTACACTGTTCTTAGAGATGAAACCTTCAAACGTCAACCAGTACAAAAACTCCCTGGAGTTCTATCAGAACCATTCTAATGCACAGCTGCAGAGCCTATAACTAGATGTTCATCTAGTGACGTGACAAATGGCCTAACAATGCATATCTCCTTCATGCTAGCTTTTTGTCTTTTAGTCTAGTTTCTCTGTAAATAGAAAATGAGCTGCATCAAAATCTGAAGTGAAGGCTGATGTAGTCATGTATTTCTGTATTTCAAATGTTGATGTAAGAAAAAACTGTAAAGATTGAACAGAAATGTATTACACATCCAGAATCCAACATCTAGCCCTTAGTGTGAAGGGCTTAAGCATCATATCAAGTCAGGTGTCCAAGCACAGCAGGAGGGATTAACGAAGACTTGACCTTCAACTGGGTTTTGTTAAACTGATAGGCAGAATTTCACTGGGTCTCCACAGAAATGCAGAAGTTCACTGTTCAATGTATGCTACAGATTGACATCTGTAGTAGTTCTGGGATTTAGAAGGAAAGTTTAAGTATTAAGAATGGAAGAATTGCCATTCGGTTCATAATATTCGGTAGTTTTTCTCGTGAGATCGCTGCTTTTTTTGTTTCTCCTTGCATGCATTGTGTTTAGCTTTTGCAATCAGGCATACAAAGCTTTTTGTGAGCCTGCCAATACAGAATTACAGAGGTGTTGTTCAGTGTAAGTGTTGAAAAGGAAGCACCTGAAGTCTTCATAGTGAAATAAGTAGAACTATTTAAACAATAGGTTTGGAGTGGGCTCAGCATTGAAGTGTATTTGGTAGTGTAAAAATAAACTTCAGTATATGTTAGAAGGATAGAGTTGCGTTGCTTTATAAAGGCTATAGTGAAGAGTTAATTCTGTACGTTATTCCAAGCAAGGGTCAGTTAGGTCTGGTCAGAATCTACTCTGCGAACTTTATTTTTTATTTTTTTTTTTGAACTTGCATGCTTTTGGTTTCCGTTTCATTTTTTAAAGTAGGGATTTTTTTTATTTGTTTGTTTCCTTTAAATTTAGGATTTATTCCTTGTTATCTCAACAGTATAAGTGTTCAAGGAAGAGAAACTACCCCTCTGTACTCTTTGCAAATACTCTGATAAACTGCGCGCTACTAAAATTGGAAGCATAGGGACATGGTGTCAGGCCAGTGATGTGTGTAATACTATATTCAATTTCTTAGAATTGTTATTATGAAATATTTCAGAAGAAGTTACGGAAAGACCTAGGGTGAAGAATAAATCATGTTTGTGGAGTTTTAAGTCTATTAATGATGGATTTATAAAGCAAGAAAGTTCTATAAAATAGTGTTTGCTTTTTTAGATTTATGATATGAAGAAGCCTGAGGGCTGGTGTTTGTTTCGGGTCAGATTTTCTTGTTTTTCAAAGCAGTAAGATAAAATGTTAATCCACTTTCTACATCCACAGCTAAGAGCTGAAGTGACAAAGTGGTATCGTAAAGCTGTGGTTCGTGTTGTTTGCATGTGATTTGTGATAGTTCTGTTGTTTTGTTGGTTTTTTTTCTTTTTGAACCATCAGAACAAAATCTGAATCACATATCATTTCTTAAACTTCAAAAGTGAATACATAGCTAAATTTTAGATGAGAGAAGAAACTTGATGGGAGAGGAGCAAGCTAAGCTTCAAAGTAAATGTTGTATTTTGATCCTCTTGGATGTCTAAGATACACCTATGGAGTCTGTCATGGTATTGTGGCTTGCTGAATTGATATTTGGGTGTAATAGATTATATTCACATTCTCCTTCGTTTATTTTCTTTGTGTACCATACTATAGCAATTTGGCTTACCGGGTTAGTGATAATAAGCAGTTTAATTAAAAGCCTAAAATACAGAGAAATATAAACATGTTGAGTGGCTATCCATAATTCACCACCATTTTTGACTGCTTTGAGCCTTAAAGCCGTAAAATAACAAGAAACACAGAACATAAATGCTATAAATAAGTAAATCCCCACAAAAACATTAGTATGTAAAAGCTAAATAAAAGGAGTAAAAGAAATTAAAAGTAAGTTTGGTCTGCACTCCAAGAAATTAGTTTTGAATCTCTGCCTTGCAAACAGAAGCAAGACCTGTTATTAATTCCCCTGACAGCCAATGCTTTAATCTTTTCCTGCCTTTTCCCTGGATGGCTCATCATATGCAGGGAATCTGTTGATACAGAAAAGGAGTGGTGGTGAATTTCAAACTTGGCGTTTAAACAGTAACGATAGTATGTTACTTCACTAGGAGGTAGTGTTATGTTTCAAAGGATGCCTAGCAACATAGGATTTCACCATGAATCTAACATGCTGTACTAGATTTCAAAGAGTAGTTGAAGCCCTAAATGAATTTCAAATTAGGGATAGGAAATTCAAACCAGCATTACTCTTAACTGGGTTCACTGTAACCACTGGTGCTTCTCTGTTTTTTTTAAGGGTGTTCTTGCAGTTTGGTACATTTGTACTAAGTTGCACATCTCAGAAAAAGAGGTGAGGTTATAATTCTTCTATCCTGCAACATAAAGTTCTGATTGGTATCCAGAAAAACAGGTGCAATGTTCAAGACAAAATTTCCCCTGGATTTTATTTTCACGCAGTTCTTTTTTAAAGAACTGCAATTTTTTAAACCTTTTAAAGTCAGACAGTGATGTTTACTGATGGGTATTTTCTGTACCTTTGGCATTCATAGTGTAGTTCCATCAGTCTACATGAACTTTGTACCCATTACCCATCACAGTGAATACAAGATGCTACAGTGCTATCTTCCTGAAACTTTCAATTGTAGTGAGTCTCAGAAGAGAGGCTCTATTTCTGATGGCAGCTGGAGGTCTGCAGAATTGCGGTACAGCTCTTTAAGGAAACGGCAGTGTTTTTTGTCAAAACATGAATTTAATTTCAGGTTCTCAAGTTCATTACACAGCATCAAAGTTGCACAGATTCAGTCCAGTGGTTGTTTTCTACCGAATGACACCCACAAAAGAAGGAAAGGGTTGAGGGAAGCAGCTGTTTGAAACAGTTTTTCGGATCTAGGAGGCCCAACCCAGACTAGAATCTTGTCATGTTAGGAGTGTAAAAGTTATCCGTTCTCATTTTGCTGATTGTAAGTTTACAGTAACTGAAGTAAGTATTCAGATACGTCCTCTTGTTTGAATCTTACTGCCCATGTAAGCTTTTCTTACCAGTGACCCAGTCCCAGCTGCTGTAATTTAACTTCTGTACATTCTGGTTATGTACATGGTTGTTTTCACCCATCACTCTGTATGAAACCTGGAACTATGGAAACCTGAAAATTAAAATAGCGTTTCTGTGAACTTTAAGAGAGGTTGTCTAGAATGTCTCAGAATATTGACAAGCTTCAATCTGCGGAATTTCAACTGCTCAGTGTTTGAGGGATTCATTAAAGAATAAAACGTGTACAAGTGGATTGATAAACAATGGCTTGGGGGAGCTTTTCTAATATTGTATTGAAGAGAAGTTAATTGATGATAAAAATAAAGACTGTTTTGCAGTACTAAAATGGTAGTTTGACACACTGTGCGCTTTGGTCTTGGTAGACTCGGGTATTACCAGTGTAGTATTTTCCTTTCAGCTACTATCTATATTGATCATTATATATTTAAGTAAAGAGCGTGATACATTTTTGAAAGGTAATTTTTCTAAATCTAATCCATTTTATTTCTTAGCCAAAGTGAAAGAGAGGAATTTGAAACAGAGTTCAAACAGAAGTATGAACGGGAAAAGATTCTGCTAACAGAGGAAAACAAGAAACTTTCAAATGAACTTGATAAGGTAAGTGCTGATTAGCTGAGTCCTGAGTTTACAGTTAGTATAGGCTGTGTACAAATTTGGTAATGTAAAGCTTCTGTGGTTAACAAAACTTACTAGAAGATAATATTACACAAAAAAAGTTGTCATTAATATTTGAATAGAGAATATCTACAGGCATTTGAATTTGAGATTGTGTTCGTATATATATGTATATATTCAGGTATAGGTATATATGGGTCGTTATATGTTATAATGAATATGGTTATAATGGTTATAACCATATGTTATATAGTTCTACTAAGAGTATTAAGTTTACTAAGATTAATTTTATACAATATTCTAAGCCAAAAAAGAAAAAAAAAAAACATATAAAGTTAGGTGTTTAATGATGTGATTATGTAGAGTCTGTTTGTCTGTCAGTTAGTGTTAAATAGCAGAGCCCCTCCTGCTTGGCAAGATTTTGTATTACTTTGAGTCACTAAAAAAATACGAACAGTAAGACAATTTAATTGAAGTGTATTGAGCAAGGAATACTTAGATTTTGTTTATCTCTTCATTGTTCATTTCACTTTTCTGTTTTTCAAAATTTGATTCACTTTGTATTTATTTTGTATAGCGACATTGAAAAAATAGACATTTAAATCAGGAGCCCATTGAAATGATAAATGTATAGCTAAGTATTCACATAAGCAGTAAAAAAGACAGAGTAGCTTAAAAATTGGTATTTTTTCATCATTTTGATTTGTTAATATAATTCAGTGCAAAAAGCAACATTTCATGTGAGATTTATTCTTTTAAGTCTATCTGATGTCTAATTCCATTGTGATTTTGGGAATATTTAGCATAATGAAGTTTTAGTTTCCCATACAAAATCGGGTTAGCTGTGGCTTTTGCCTTTCAGAAGGTGCTTGTATGAATGACAGCTGTGTGAATGCAAGGAAGGTTAATTGCTAGGTATTCCATTTTGTACTTACAGGTGTGCATTTAATTTCAATTTCTCTGTCTGTGAATGAGTAAAATGAAAAACGGGAATGTGAAATACCTGGAGAATCTCCTGGCTGATTTGTGGCTGTGTCTGTTAAGCCTCATTCTCCATGGTTACTAGGCAAGGGAGAGATTCAGTAGTTTTATCTGAGCTGTAACGTTTTTTGTGCCCTTGCTTTGCCTTTTTAATTTATTTTTTCATATAAAGAGCATTCTACACATACATGGTGTGAAACAGAAACCTTTTAAGATTTGTAGAGTTATATGGAGACTAGTTCTCTAGAAACTGATGTGTTGTTTGTTAGAGCAAAAACGTAGTTCTAGTCCCTAAAAAGAACTTCAAGTACAGCTGAGGTCATATATGAGAAAAGATTCTGGCTTTTATTGTTGCATGGTGTTCATTGTGATGGCTATTAGCAAATTTTAAAGCAGATATGTAAACTGAGAGAGAGAAGGGACACATGGCTCTGAGTCTGTAGAGAGATGGAGTCACAATAGCTTATACGTTTAACAATTTGTTTGATTTCTCATTCAGCTCACCACGATGTTTGAGAGGCTGAGTATGAATAACCGGCAGCTGGAAGAAGAAATGAGAGACCTAGCTGATAAAAAGGAGTCTGTGGCCCACTGGGAGGCCCAAATTACTGAGATCATCCAATGGTGAGTACTCAGTCTGTGGTAGGGCTGTTGCTGAGCTTTGCATTTGTGCTTGACACTTGCAAGTGCTTAGGTGAAATCCCACACCTGTCTGGGATTCTGCTGTATTTTTGCCTGAGATTTTAATAACATCCATATCTGGAGAATTGTGTTCCTCCTTAAGAAGGTAAGTGTCTTTTCAAATACAAGGAATAAAGCGCCAAATGATCATGGCTGTTGGGTGTGGCTTGTGGCTTTGGAAGAATGCTGAAAGGAATCGTGCTGAGCTGACGCCTCCAAGAAGGAGCAAGCCTGGGAAAAGAGGTGGCTGAGAGCGTTAGTGTCTCAGCATTAATGTCCTTCATCTGCTTGGCATGTGTCAGAATGAAACAAATGTAGTGCAACTTTCATGTGATTTTTACAAGGCAGAAAGGCAGAAGATTTGAGACTGTCCAAGTGCCAGTCAGATTATGTTTCTAATAATACTTTAGTTAGGTAATGGTGTTATGTTTATAAAGTCTTCTGTCCGCTTCTAATAAATGGAGAAAAAGAATAACTTGAAACTATTGAGAGATTGCTTTTTCTAGACATCTTTCATTTTTCTCCTCCGTTCCTGTTTTTCTCTCCCCTCCCTTTGTATGGCTCATTGTAGTGTTTAGTATCTATGAAAACATTTTGTATCTCAACATTTTTTCCACTTCTGTGAAGATTTCATCATCACGTACTAGTCTTCTTTTTTTTTAATTTACTACTTGCATTCTTCCCATTTCTCCTGCCTCGTGGTAACTAAGTAATCTAACTTGTTATGCCAAAGTGAGAATCAGAAACATTTATTTGAATGAACCCTAATATGCTGATTGTTGTAAGGCCAGTATAATCTTGTTGTTCAAATACGCAGAAAGTTTGCCTTTGAATATAACTGTGTGATATATAACAAGAAAGCAAGGTTGTCCTCTGGTTTCCTGGTTTAAACTGTTTGTTACATAAAATAAAGTAACTCTGTTCTGTATTATGAAGTTCATAGTGTGTCAAGGCATTGAATTCATAGCAGAGATGACAAAATTTAAAGGGTCCAATTGTGCAGGTTTGTCTGTCACAACTCTAAGCATAGTAGACTGCATCAGAGAAAATAAATATTTATTTGCATAAACTCAGTTTGTAGCTGATTGGAATTACTTATTCAGAAAAAAATCAAGGTAAGAAGAGACACTAGTCTGTTATTTTACATTCCGTGTTGTTGGAAAGCACTCAAAAGTTTGGAGCTACAGAAAAAGACAAGTCAGCATTAAATATGGATTGTTTTACTTGACACTATGTAAAAGTGTACCAACAGCCATTAAGAAAGTCCGTTCTCCAATTTATGAGAGCGTTTAATATTTTAAGATGTACTACTGATGTGGTTCAGATGCATGATAAGTCATCTTGCACGCATCAGATATCACTTGGGAGGAAAAGAGGTTTGGGATTGGTTTTTTTTGGCATCCCTAAAGATACTAAATGAAACAAGGTTAGCAACGTGCAAGAATAACTTTCTTAAAAGCATTTTACTCATCTCTTTCAATAGTACAGTGTATTTTAAAAAGTATGGAGCCAAAAATTAAAGTTTTGTTTTAAAAAAGGCAAAAAAAAAAAAATAGTACAGGCAAACATTAAGGAGATAGAAAACATGTTTTAGTTTCAGTTTTTAATTACCTGACGTATCTCAATTTTCCCTTTGCATTTCTTTCCACCTGTATTAAAATTTTTCAGCATTGTGAGGCAACATAGTTGCTCACATTTCTTACTGTGTTTGGATTTCCCATGTGTTAGCCAGATGATCCGATAATGCCCCTCTGCTGTCCTTAGAATTCAGCACTGCATACTGAAACTAGGTCCTTATCTGGGAACTTTTTTTGCTGTGGAACTTGGGCTGCTGTATAAATTATTATCCATTATAACGGTAAACAATTGAAAAGAAAAGCATCTATATTCTTCTTAAACTAATTTAGTCAGTCACATGTCTGTGTTTTCTTTGGAAGAACATACAAATTAAATCCATACCTGACCACATCTTCATAATGGAAATAGCATGCCTGGGAGCTAACAAACTAGGGTAGATCTTCTAGAGCTGCATCTCCCCACCTAACAGATTTTCATATAATACTAAATCAAAATATAAATTTTGGGTGCATACTTTAAAACACCTTTAAAATGTTTTTTTTGTCCTCCTGTCTAATTTTTCTACCATGATTCACAAAGGATAGGAGGCAGTATATGCAATTAATTACTATTTTGGTATGCAGTTTGTTTGGCTCTCTGTGAGTTCAAGGTATTTGTTGTAGCTCTGTTTTAAGTAACACAAGCCTAAGGAATCCTTCACTTTGAGTGTTTCACCATCTTGCAGATCTCTCTCAGGACATATGTGGCACATTTTGAGTTCACTTTTAGGGCAGTTAAGACTGTTCCTCTCTTCACAACTCCTTGTGAATTTCTAAATTTTTTTTCTCTTCAAATTTTGTAATATGTAAGTTATAGAACTGGCCTGTCATGTTCCCTTTAGCCTTTCCCTGCATTCTTACTGTGGTCTCTTGCGTCTTGTTTATGGAAGATGTACAAAACTTTTTATTTTTGCTATTAGTATCCCAAGACACCATAAATATAGCCAACTTTTTAATTTAAATATTTCAGCCAAAATTTAATTGCATATTCTAATGTTGGTAGCAATAGACCTTCACAGATCGCTCAGCTTTAATGGAGCTATTATAATGACTTGCTTATATTGGCCAAATAACTCATCGTTCCTTGACAAGAATAAGAGATGTTGATGATTTTATAGTCAGCTATAAATTTTCCTATGGGAGGTAGGAAATAAATTCATTGTCTGTGAGGTTAACACAGTCACTTTAAAAAGAAACTTTTGAATAGCCATGGTACTGTATTTCTGATTTATTGCTGAAAGGAGATTGATGGAAATCTTGGTATGGATTCCCAGAGCACTTGTCAAAAATCTGAACTTGCTAGCCCTCTCTGGGAGGCTATAAGCCAATTTTAAAAATCCTAAAGGTAGACAATCTCATAACTAATACTATAGAAGTCTATTTTTCTCTCCACTGATTGCAAAGGAATCTTTAACAACGAGTTCAAATTAATAACTTTGTATTTTGAGTACGTATGTAAAAATGAACTAAATCCTACCTAATTTACTCGTAGAGTGAAACATTAAGCTTAGATTCAGCTGAGGCCAGAAGGTATGGCTATTGTTACAGAGAAGATTTGGTGAATATTCTCCTTGTTAACTAGATTTCTTTCCACAACTGCAGTATGGTTGATTTTATCTTGATTATTAATTTCATTTTTTTTAAGTACCACAGTAGTTCTTTGAGTTTTGATATTTGCTTGCCATCAGAAGAAAGCACACACAAATTGTATAAGAGATTTAGAGTAGGATGGGACTTTTAATAACTATCAAAAAGTTGCAGGAAATTCAGCTGAGAACCTGAGATGTTCTGAGATTCATGGTGTTCAAAGCAGGAATAATCGGAGATTAATCATATATTACATAGAAATTATGGAAAGTAGGGGGAAACTTCAGTGTTTGAGAACAAAAAAAAGTGCTGAAAGTTTCGAGAAATAGGGTTGGTTTGTTTGTTTCTTTTAAATAGATTAGGGGAGAAAAAAAGTTGAGACTTTAAGGATAGTGATAGAAAGATGGAGGTTAAAAAGCTTTGAGAATCTATGGGAGAATTAAGAGTGACAGCCTTCAGACTTCCCTGAGGTTTTTAAATGAAATGAGATGCAGCTTGGTATATGATCCCAGGGCTTCAAGATCCCTTCTGTTTAGCAAATAATAATGATAATAATAACAAATAATAAAAAAATAAAAATCTTTGGTCTTGATTCATTTTGTGTTGTAAAGTATTCTGGATACAGACACAGATGGTCCAACTTTCCTAGTAGCATGACAAATAAACTAGCAGATGTTTGTCAATGGTTATTTGAATGTTGACATGATGTTGTCTCCAAGTACAAAATGAAATTTTAGTTTTAGTTAGTTTCTTTCCAACAACAACGGCATAATAATAATCACCAGCAAAACAGTAACAAATCCAAGTGCTCTTAAGAAATCTGCATTTGATCAATATGTAAATCATTTTGGAGAAAATGTTGCCATCTAGTGGACAACAACACTATCTCTACTTTAAATTGTACTATTTACGGTCTTTGATAGACTAAAGAGTCTGCTTAAACATGGTACCGTTTTTTGTTTAAAAAAACAAAAACAAAACCCACTTCCTTTCTAACATGGGAAGTGAGTCTTTCTGTTCCCATCTGTACTTTGTTATTCTTAGTATCCATTTTGTTATGCATAAGCTTCTTACACTGATTCCTGCACCTTTTGCCCATTCTTGTATCATAAGTGGTTTGTGCAGGACAGGATCTTCTCATCTAGTCATCAAAATGGGTTACATCTAGAATGTTAGAAAGTTGATAGTCTGCTTCCATTGAGTTCTCTTATACCTTGGGAAAATTGCTAACTCATTCATATCAAAACTATCTCACTGACTTTAATGGAATCGGGAGATGGTTTTTAGTTTTGTTTTGTTATGTTTGTAGGTCTCCTCCTTACCCTTTGAACTAAATTGTAAGCAAGAGGTAAAGAATATAAAGCTGAAAGAATAATTAAGTTCTTAACTTTTTCGTATTGGGTGGGAGTTTTGTGGCAAGTAGTCTCTAGCTTCTCTGATTAAAGCATTCTTCCTTATATGAATCATAAACTGCACACCTAGAAGTCACTACAACCTGTAGATATTTACCCTATAGTTTTTACTATGGTAAAGCTCTTCTGTTTGTCCCAAGCCCATAGCAGTTTAGAGTGAGAGCTCCTCTCTGGCTTGCTATCTGTAAAACTTTGTTGAAGCATTATTTTATTTTCATTAATTAATGGTAGACTTTCAAGTAGCACCATTTCCACACTCGTGTTCATGAACCCTATAATATCAATGAGAGAAACTTGTATTGCTTTATATGCAATGAAGGGAGATCCCTTTCTGCAGACAGGTCACTAGGAGAGGCTGGAAAAAAGGCAATGCTGCAGCCATTCTTAAGAAGGGTTGAAAGGATGACCCAGGGAACTACCAACCTGTCAGCCTCACCTCTGTGCTAGGGAAGATCATGGAGCAGATCCTCCTGGAAGCAATGCTAAGGCACATGGAAGTGATATGGGATAACCAGCATGGCTTCACCAACGGCAGGTCCTGCTTGACGAACCTACAGTTTTTTATGATGGCATAACTGTTAATGAGCAAGGGAAGAGCCACTGATGTCATCTGTCTGGACTCCAGTAAGGCTTTTGGCATGGTCCCTTATAACTCCCTTCTCTCCAGGCTGGAAATGTATCAATTTGTTGGGAGGACTGCTCAGTGGACTAGGAACTTGCAAGATCGTTCCCAGACAGTGGTAGTCTACAAATCGATATCTGGATGGAGATCAGTGACAAGTGGTGTCCCTCAAGAGTCAGTGCTGGGACCAATACTCTTTAATATCTTCATCAATGACATTAGCAGTGAACTTGAGTGCACCTTCAGCAAGTTTTACCAGTGTTAAGCATTTATCTTTTCCTGTGTCTTGACTGTTACCCATGAACTTTCTTTTTTTTCCAGCCCCTGAGCCTCATATATGTTGTGTAGGGGCAGTTTGGGGCAAGGGGGAGGCTTTTCCTTCTGCTCTGAGCAGAGATGAGGATCCACTTTCCCTCATCTTGTATGTCAGTGCAGTTCCTCAGGTTTGGATGCTAGCTTACCTTCCTCTTGCAGGGGCTTAAGTTAGGGTTCTTGCTTAGCCTGTGTCAGTACACTAAGAAAAATGAGGAGAATTTTGTTTTTTGTTTAGATTGTTCAGTTAAAACATATTTTTCTTCTGATGTAATTGTCTAGGGTAAGTGATGAAAAAGATGCTCGAGGTTATCTTCAAGCCTTGGCCTCTAAAATGACAGAAGAACTAGAGGCCCTGAGGAACTCCAGCTTGGGTGCAAGAGCTACAGTAAGACTTATAATTCTGCATACCAGATGTTTTGTTTGTTTAAAAATGGTAATGGTAATTTGATAGTTTCAGCTGCAGTAATAATATTCTTTCTGTAGAGGCTGTGTTAGTCAAACTTCTCTAGAGCTTCCCTTCTGAATACCTGACTAGCAAATTTATTGTTTTTCATGTAATGTAATTTTTATCTATGATATTGTTGAAATAGCTACTTTCTAATCGTGTACTATACTAATCTGTTGAAGGAAATGTATATTATGCTGCATGGAAAACTTGAAGTCTTTCACTTGTGACTGTCCTTCATAGTGATCATTTGAATTGAGACATATCAAATAGAAGTAGATCAAATCAAAAGTAGAATTTGCAGTCTCTTTGCTTTTGAGACTATGACAGCATATGACATTCATCTTGCCTATTTATTACTTGAGTTTAAGAATCATAAGAATACTCTCTAGAATTTTTTTGATTACTTTGAAATTAAGGAACTGTTATGTCAAGAACATAGTAGACTAAGAGATATGATTCTCCAAGTTAGTTACATTCCTCCTTTTCTGCCTTCTTTTGCCTTACTCTTCCTTCTCCCTTTTGTCATTTTTTACTAGGACATGCCCTGGAAGATGCGCCGTTTTGCAAAGCTAGATATGTCTGCAAGGTTGGAACTACAGTCTGCTCTTGATGCTGAAATCCGAGCCAAACAGGCTATTCAAGATGAGTTGAATAAAGTCAAAGCTTCCTGTATCTCTACAGAGTGGTAAGACTGAATTGTTCTAGTGGGAACTTACTTTGATTCCTCCCAGAGTGTGTCAGCATATCATCATTTAATTTACATTTTCTGTCAAAATTTGATAATGATGCTAGTTTCTTATATCCAGATGTGAAAAAAAAATGATATTTGTCTTTATTGTGCAAGCAGCTGGATGCTTCCTTTGTAGTTTTGGAATCTTGAAGACTTTCAGAGGGAACACTTTGTTTTCAATAATGTAATGTCTCCTAGTTTAGTAACAAGTTCAAAAACAGAATGGTTAGAATTTATTCTTTTCCACTGTATTAATAGCTATACGAGCTCATTCTAAAAAAAAAAACCAAAAAACTATTATTGTGTGTTGGTTTGCCCAGCAACAGTGTGTGCTTGTAGGAGATGATGAATGCTCTTATTCCTTCCCTGGATCCCTTTTTTGAGTTTTTTTTTTTTAAACTTAAAATTATAAAATTTCAAGTAGGGTGAATGACTGAAGCAGGGAACTAGTACCAAGACATTCAATTTCTAGGTCTCTAGCTTAAATTTAATTCAGTTCAGTGGTGCCTAAAAACTAATACTAAAGAAATCTCTTGGAACCTTACGAACACAAATTTGGTGGTGGAGGTCTTAGTCATAGCATTTACCACTGAAACTGGTACCTGTTGTTTCCTTTGCTAGTTTGGACAGAAATCGAATACAGAACATGAGATTTTTCTGAGCCTACAAGAGAATTCTGTTTAAGGAATGTTTCAGAACAAGCTTGCACTGCTACTGATAATTACAGCTAAATTCTGATGAAAAAGTAGGCATGAATTCCTTTAGCTGTGGTTCTGATTCCTTCTACAAGCATTAACTTTAAGCAAAGAGGCATAGTAGGTGAAGTACAGAAATATGATGAAGTACAAAATACATACTGTTTGCATACCTCCTGTCAGATGTTGTAATTCGACTTAAACTAAAGCATAGCAAATGTGCCATGAGAAGAAAATTGGTTCTGCACTATGATGTAACAGATGTTACATTTCCAAATAACAAATCTCACTGAGCTGTTGCAGTGCTAGTCCTTTAAGTTGGCGTAGGTTGAAGTAGGTGCTTAAGCTGAAATACAACTTTTGAGCCTTTTCTTAGTGTCACACACATTCTGTTCCTTTTACTTCTTTCTCTACAAAAATACTTTTTATAGGCGCATTTCTGTCATCTTGCAGTGGCTAAACACATAAAAGGGCAATACAAAGCATGGAAACAGCCCCTAGCAGAGAAGGGGTAGGATGTGATGTAAGAATTTCAAATACAAGCAAAACAAAGAATTTTTCTTTAATCATATTTGTGGAGCTCTGACTTGTTTTGCAGCTTTAGGAAATAGTTTGGACAGAGCTGAGGTATCTGTGAAGTGGGAATACAATTTCCACCTTAACTGGGAGGTTTTCACACCAGATAACCTGACGATAGGCAGCAGTGTAGATCTTCTAAGAATAGGAAAGCCACTGTTTTCTTTGATCAGCAAGGATGAGGAGTGCTGGAGGAATGCTGCAGAACATAATGTTACCTACCTGCTGTGAAAGCATTGACTCAGAAAGAACTAAAACAGCTAACTGTTACACATAATCTATTAGTATCACAGGTACTATGAATGAACAAAATAAAAACTCAATTTATAAGTTTATAAATACATATGGTATTTTTTTTCTTATTCAAAGGGTACAGGCTCACACAATTACTCATAAATTAGAGATGCGAGCCTACCTAATGGTTAAACAAGGGCAATTAATGCTTGTTCTGTTTCTTTAAGATACCATACTAAAGAGGTCCAAACTGGCTTCTGAGCTCATTCTTGCATTTGATGAGATCATGCAGCTTGCTGGGCATTGATTTTTAACTGAGTGGTAGTCCACATAGCATGCAAAGATGAACAAAGAAAGAGTGATTTGTAACATTTGGTTCTCGATATTTACAAAGGATTTTTGTTTGTGTTCTTTTGAAGTAAATTGCAAGAATCTGAGAAGAAGAACTTGGAGCTGTTGACAGATATTGAAAGGCTGAAGAAGGAGACAGAAGAACTTAGATCAGAAAAGGGTATGGCAACTGATATCCAACTAAATAAGATCATATTTCACATTTGTGGGTACATCTTATCAATTAAGCATTGTCTTGCCACTAAAATATGATACCAAGAAACTTTGGCACACAAAAAGTGAGCACAGCTATTGCACGGTGAGATGTACCCACAGCAGTTGAATTTGCTCATATGTACTTGTAGCAGCTTTGGTGATACACTTGAACCAGTAAGATATTATCTGTGTTAGAATTGTATTACTTTTATTTGGCATATGTATGATGTTTGACTGCCAGAAAACTGCTGGAAGTATGGATTTATTTGTAATAATTTCCCATCTTTGATGAATGAAGGGTATTCAGACTTTAGCACTAATCACTGTATTTTTCATCTATAAACGTTTGAGGCTCGTAAGAAGGAAAACAGCTGCAGAGGATCTCTGCAGTTCTTTCATTGGTATCTTGGATGGCTTCATTGATTGGCTTTGTAAACATGTAATGATCAGTGTGGTCATGTTTGCTTTGCTGTGGTTGTAAGAGAATATTCTGGGATTTCTGTTGCATCTGCCTAACAGTGTTTTGCATTAGAGAAGAGACTTCTAGTAAGTCTGAAATGAAAAAAAAATTAATTGAGGTAAGATTAATTATTTGGCTGATTCTTTACAGTTCCCATAGTATCTCTAATGTTTGTATCTTATGAGTTACATGGGAAGAAGTGATCATTCAGGCCAAATGGAATTACCAGATTTTTTGTAGGAAACTGCTTGAAACTTGAGTTTCAAAATTCTAGCAACAGTTTCTGCATAGAGATTTCAAATGTTGTTTAGCCTTTGCATCCTACTGTCATGACAGCCAATAATGTATTGTAGTTAACATTCATTTCCCATATATAGGCCTCCAAGTGTTGGTTGACTGGTAAAAGGATATAAACCTATACAAAATATTCAGAAATCACTGGCTCTGATTAGCAAATACCACTTAGGGAACTGTTAACTGTTCATCTTGATGTTAGCACTAATAGGATTATACTGCTGAGTGCTTGGAAAGGAACCTGTGATAGCATTTTCATGGGGACATTAATGCTTTGTCATGTTTAGCTTTTGCTTTTAGATTTTTGAACTTTCTTAAATATTGTCCATGGTTACGCTGCTTATGAAATCTACCTTTCCATGAAACAATCTGTTAAGAATTTGTTTTATCTTGTGTTTTTTCTAGTCTTAATACCTTCTTATTTTTGTGGAAATGGAGATAAACTTTTTTTTTTTTTTTTTTTTTTTTTTAAAGGAGTATTAAGTTAATTATTATGTTTCCAGAAGTAAATGTGTAAGATTCTACTGTTATTATTCAAATATTTTGATAGAAATATACCTTAATTCAACATCCTCATTATCTTTGGACTCGATTCTCCTTTGTAAGAACTGTATAGATGTTTCAATCATTGACTGTGTTGAGGATTCAGCTGCAGTCAATATTCTGTGGTAGACTAACTTTCTCGTATGTGTAGATTGATTTCTACCATCATTTGCTCTTGATAAATGCATTGCAGAAACCTAGGAGGGTGGGGAAAATGATTACTAAAAATGATTCTGTAAAGAAGTAGGTAATCAGAGAATTTTTTTTAGTCTTATTCTAGGATTTCAGTGTATTTATACAGAAACTGTATTATTTGAAAGTACTCTGTATTCCCCAAACACCACGTTTTCTGTGCTTTTTGTTGAATCTCACTGTTTGCTTCTATCTACAATCTTGTCACAGTAGATTGTCCAGTGTGCAGGCAGAGCAGGGGTGACACCTGCTGTGTTAGTGGTTAGGCCTGTATGATTCAGTGCACGCTGCCAATGGCCATAAGCACATTAGAAACTTGGGCCTTCTGTGTAATACACGCATAAGTATGTTTTCATGTTCAGTTCACGGCACACGCATCCTAGCTTGGAAGAGGTTAATTAAACATTTGTTGCTTGCTTTAGTGGGTGTATATCTATTAAAAAAATCTTTTACTATGGAAAACAGACCAAACATGACAACTGCTTTAAAAAAATGTAGCTGGCTCAGGTGGATTCGCAAACCCTGAATGCAGCAAGGCAAAGGTCCTCCATAAAAAGGTCATTTTTCTGTAGCTTAAAAACCTGCTGCTGTTTTCTAGGTGTAAAGCACCAAGACTCACAGAATTCTTTCTTGGCATTTTTGAATGCGCCTACCTCTGCTCTGGATCAATTTGAAGTAAGTGTACAGCTGTTATCTCTCTCAGTTCGTCAATGGAACTTCTTACTATTGCTGTTTTATACAGAATACGTGTTTGCTGAGAGTTGGTTACTGTTTTAATCATATTATCCCATGTATACTTGTATACAACAATATGTGAATATTGCTCATCGTTTACAGTGCTGGCTGTCTTCTCTTGAGCGCTTACAATCATAGTGAAGTCTCCCTAAAATGTTGAAAGCAGAAATTTTCCTAATTTCGTAGCAAACACATAAAGCAGAGGTGCTCAAATGACTTTGGTACGTGTTCAGAATAATGCTAAGTAATGTGAATACTGGTTAGGTAAACATGGAAGTATGTAAATAATCTTTGATTGCGTTCCATGAAGTCGTTGATACTGTGTATTTATTAGGATGTGTTCATTGTTTGTTCATTTTCATTCACAGGTTTCTAAAACCCAGATAATTGCTGTTCATTTCCTCTCCACAGAACCTATATTCCTAAAAAATAAATCTGTTTAATTCCTTTGTCACTTTTAGAATAAAAGCCAGTTTAGGTAGAAAGCATGGATGTGGAAAATTGAAACAATACTATACATTTCTTATCCTCTATTTTAATCAATAGCCAACAGTGCATCATTTTTCTTTTAAAAAAACAGCTAGGTTGAAATACTGGTCAAACTAAATTCACAACACACCACCTTCACAGTTACACATTTGTTGTAAAATCTGTGCTTGTTTCTTTCCTGATATATATACAAGATCATCACATTTAGCTACAAAAGACATCCCTGATATTATTAATCTTCCAAAATTAACTTGCTTTTTATTGTGTATTCATTAATCCACTGTTGTCTCATGATTCATACTTAATACATTTTTATTTTTTTTCATTATTTCTCTTACAAGTTACTTTTAAAATAAAATTCCTGTTGGAGTGTAGAAATCTTGTTTTACTGAGTCAATGCAAGAAAAAACATTTGATTTTATGTGTAGATTCATAATTGTCTATGAAAGGCAATTAATGAAAACTTAGGTAACATTTTGGCACTTGTCATTTATGGTTGTTTATTTTTGTATTTTTATTTATACTGAAGTTTTCTTCATCCATCTCTTTTTCTGTCTCTCTCCCTTCCTTTGTTTTTTTCTTTACTGCTGTTTTCATTAAAATAGGATTCCTTTTCTTCTTCTTCATCCTCATTGATTGATTTTATGGATGACGTAAGTCTTTGACTTTCAAACCAGTAAATCCCTCAATAACAGAGATCAGTTGATTGATTTGGAGTATTTGAACAATAATGCAGTCAAATAAAATGCTGCAAGTGCAGTGGAGAACTATATCTGTAATACTTACACCTGTCCATAAACATGCGATTTTGAATTAAATGGTTTTCTTTATGTGAATAATTTTATATTGGAGAAGGTTGTTTCTAATGGGGAGAAGCTGCTTTTGGGCCTTTAGAAAATGGTTCTAAAATTACTGGCATACATCTATCAGTTAGTTCTGTTGCTTCATGTCATTCCGTCTGCCATTAGTTGTTTCCAAAACTCTTCTGGTCACTTCAATGGAAATGTTTCCTTTTAAGCCTGTATTGCAGGAAGTAGTCTTTATTTCAACTGTGAAGTGACCTTCTTAATTTCTTTTTACAGCCATTTGAGATGGTAATTTTTAATCACAGCAGTGTTTAAAAATTTGCCCTGATTAACTACTTGCTAAGGAAATTAAATTACAAGCTGAATATTGACTGCATTATATTTCTTCCAGGCTGAAGTAATAAGCACATAATTGTAAATGCTAGAGGCTTTAAATACTCTACATCATTTGTAGAAAACCACCCATTACCATTCTTTGTATAGTGTGTGTACATCTGTGTGTTTTTTGTGTGTATGTGATATACACATACACAAATATGCAGCATTTAAAGTACAATAATCATATTTGCATTAAAATGCAGTATAATTTATTTTATTCTAGAAATATTTGTTGTGAATGATGTAACAAAGAAAATATCATATATAGATCTGTTCTACTGATTGCATTTCGTTTTACCAACTCTGAAAGAACACTTCTCGTCTAGATGGTTTTTTCTGTAAGTTAAGTATATACCATAGACAAGTTGTGGATGTACATTTGTACATTCTGCAGAAGCAGATTTTTGTCCTCATTTTTGTATACCATATAGAAAACCTTGTCTTGCTGCTACTGTTGGAATTTTATTGCACCAAAAATATTACAAGTGTAGCTTCCTATCTTGTTAAATGAATGATAAATGAATGTTTATATCCTTTACTGGATTAAGGAAGCGTTCTGTACGTTGCCATAACATTAGGAACACTTAGTCTGTGTCAGCAGGCTCTTTCATACAAAGGTACTTCTAAAAGAGGTATCTATTACTCTTCTACAATGATTGATGAAGGGATTGGAGCACACACTCAGATGAAATCTTGTTTGGTACCCAGCTTTTAGTTTTCAAAATAACTCCAGGTATTAATGTGTATAATGTTGCATGTGGATGATGTAATACATACAGAATCAAACTTCTGATTCCACGTTTTCAAGCTGAGCCCAACAGCTGTGTTTTTTCTCAGTTGCTTTGGGCAGGAGTACACTTCTGGATTGCACTGGCGAGGGCTAACCTTGCTGACAGAGAGGCAGAATGCTTTCTCGCAGGTCTTCTGGTGAAACTCCAGAACCAGAATGCTGACTGTTCAAAGATGAGAAAAGTGCTTTGCAGACAAGTACAACACCTCTTGAATTACCTTTCTTTTTTGAAAGAGAAATGTCTGACGACCGCATTAGTAGTGGAAAGTGGTATAATTAAATTGTGTTTAAAGTCAATTCTGCATCCTTCTTTACTTGGATGATTATTTGATTCATTCGTGGATTCTTAATACCTAGGTTCCATTGTCAAGATGAACGTTTTTTATGTTTCATCTAATTAAGTAGGTTCAGTGTCTGTATATTTGGCTGAACTTAAAATGAGGGACTCCTCCTCTCTCCATCCACATCCCTCATCCTGACTCTCTTCCTCTGCCCCCAAATAAAAGAAAAGAAAAGCAGCCTATTTGCTGGATATGATCTCCATTCCCTTTTCAGTGTCTTTTTTTGACAGTAGTTACCTTGAATGGCGATGTTTCCTGTAGGATCTCAAGGAGAGTTAAACCTATGCTTAGTCGTACCTGAGAAGGGGATGGGTTCCTTAAATTAAGTCCAGGGAAGAATTAGAAGTCCTTAGGTTAGACTCAATATGGGATGGTTTTCAGGAAAGCCTCTTTTGTAATCAGGATCCCAAAGTAAATATTAACAATGGCCTGTAATGTTTCTCTACCCTCTGTGCTTCATTACAAAATGACAGGGTGTAAGCAGTGCTGATTTTGGCTTGCTGGTTATATTTGACATTTATTAGGGTGGGTAACATATTCTGTGCCTGCTATCCAAATAGTGTAATTATTTATCACGCTGAGAATGATTGCAGTTAATGCTAATTGTGTCAGTGAGGAAAACAATAGCTGTGCATTTCTTCTGGAGAGAATTAAAAAATAGATATCTCACTGTCTCTGTAGCCTGCAGATGCCGAGCAAGAAAACAAGTAGCTCAGTACTCCGAGTAGCAGTCACTGCTGCTTCCTGCTATTCCTCCTTAAATCCTCAACACTTGGTCAGATCTACAGAACTAGTGCTGAAATCTTCATGGTTCCAGAAGTTATTGTGTCTAGAAATTATCCTTGTTTCTGCTGTGTGCATGGGAGAGTGCGAAAAGGAGTAGGAATAGGTTTTGCTGTCTGTGGTTTCACATTCTGGGGGAAGGGCAGTCACCCTCAGTGACTCTGCTGCACTTTCTTCTTAATCTTCACCCCTGTTGCCTTGTATGTTGCAGGCTGTTGGTAACGTCATGTAGGTCTGAAGTCTGCTGTGTTCCCTGGAAGAGTCTGATAATGGCACTGTTGAGCAGAGGCTTTTGAGCTTGTTTTATTTTTTATAAAGGTTGATCTTTGTGTATCTCACCAGCTAATGGAAGCAGTCGTGTTGTTTTATTTAAAGTTGAGTCAGTGATTATTTAGTAACAGTAAAATGGAATTCCGTTTTCCCTTGACATAATCTTTTTTTTTTTCCACTTGCCATAAAAGATTATTCTTCTCCTGTTGTAACACATTATGAATTAAAAATAGCTTTCTTAAATCTTCCTATGGGCTTTGGTTAAACTAAACAAACCTTGGCTTTGTAAATAACAACAGAATAAGTCATGTTCTCAGTTTTTGTTTTTAAATAGTCTAGTAGAGTGCTCTGACTGGACCTGCACATTCATAACTAAGTTTAGAATAATCCTTAATGAATACTTGAAATGGATGTATTGCACCTCCAAGAGATTGCCTTATTTATCTTGTTCAGAACACAGAGATATACTGACTGCAAATCGTGCTTGTTTTGTGTAACGTAGTCTACAGTTTCACTGTTGCTGTCCAGTGTAAAGCTGCAAACTTTAAAATAACTGTTCCTTTTTGTGATGTTTCTTTCCTCTTGCTGCTCCAGAATACTGTTTTGAAAATACTTTAAAAAATGAACATGTCTGTGTGTGTCTAAAAACTACTTCTGGAAACATACAGCAATGAATACTGAGCTGATTTCCATATCACTGTTTGGTTTTGTAACATATTCTCCTCCTTTCTTTGTTAAAGCGCTCTCCTTCCTGTATTCCAGCTAACAAAGGCAGACGTGTAAGAGGCTGTCTTACTCTATGTGGCCCTTTATTTTTGCCTGTCGTGTACATGCCTTCATTTAATGTATGGATCGTCTGCATGTCTTGTGCTGCTGCTGCTCTTTGCTGCTGCTGCTGCTGCTGTGCTTTTTGTTGTTTTACAGCCCTGGACTAAAAGCTTTTGGATAATTTGATTTGGTAATACTTCCTTGAGCAGAATATCACTGTAGCTTTGTCTACTTTTTCATTTCAGTGTGGAAGTTCATTGTGAGAGCAGTTTAGGTTGCTGCAGGATGAGAGATGTCAAATAAGCAGGATGAGCACGTGCCAAATGAAGGCCTGTTTGAAGAGGGTGTGTGTAGGATTATAGGAATTTCCTACAGAAGATAAATTTTGGCATTCAGGACGCTTACCATAGCAAGTAATTGAAAATAGTACAGAGATAAATAGGAAGAGGGAAACTGAGTGTTGAAGAGGACAGGAAAAAATCATACAGGGAAAACAGAGTTGTATGTGTTATAGTCTGTTAAAGCTCTACTATGTTTCAAAAAACAAAGTGGAATTCAAAACATGGTGTTATCCAAGCTTTGTCAGACTGCTTTGGTACTAGGTATGCTGTGCCCATTTTGAACTCATGCTGTTTCTTTTGATTCTTTTATGTATAGAAGATAATAGGAACAGGAAAGTATAGAAAGCATTTATAATGAATTTTCAATAAACAATGATTCCCACAGCTCCAATAGTTACCTTACCTATGTAGAACAAAGCATGAATCTCTCTGTTCAGGGCAAGCTTACAGTAACTGCTAGTTTTTGCCCACTGTGGCTCCAGTTCAGATGTGTTTGCGCAGTGGCCAGGTTTGGCTCAGGCCTTCACAGGTGACATTGTGTAGACCACCATACACAGAGTGGTGGAAGCCAACAAGGCTACTACAATTTGATCTGAAATGTTGGTTTCTTAATCTAGTGGCTTAGTTTAAAACTAATTTTAGTGGTGTTAATATGATCCACTTGAGTTCAGTTGCTTCTATACTTTCTTCTCCTTGAAGTAAGGAACCTGAAGATTACTGCAGCAATACACCTTAGGGCTCTGTTTCTACAGTGAAGTTGGTGGTTAAATTCCCTTCAAATTCGGTAATGGTAGATCAGGTTCTGTCTGTTTTGTGGGCTTTTTATGTTCGTAAGCAAAGTAAAAATAGATTTGTAACTAGTTCAGCAGTTGTTTTTGCACCACAAAGGCTTTGTAGGACATTCCAGAACAGTTCCATCATTTATATTATCCTTGTACCAAATTTTTTAAGAGACACCATGAAAATTCTTTGGTATGCAGATGCTACTTTGAAGGGAGAACCTTCTGAGTATGTGGAAATGTTTATGCAATTATAGATATGATCTCTGGGCTTAACTTACAGAAGACGAGGAACATCTGCTTCTTGCTATGAAAAATTTTCCCGTGGTTACTCACTGGGTTTATTTTTTAAATAAGGCTGTTAAGAAGTAGCTAGATTTTTTGAGGTTAAACAGTCTTCAAGTGCATGTCATGTTATCACCTATTTAGGCTTTATTTATTAAAAAAAAAAAGTTTAAAGTAATTAAAACAACTCAATGTGTCTGGGGATTTACAGCTGTAAGGCATAAGTGCTTCTGATACTGGCTAAAGCTTCCAATTATAATTTGCTTCTGATAAATCTGAGTTCAGAATGATTGCTTTACTGCTATTTTTTGCCTCAGTGCTTGAAATACACAATCTGTGTGTAGAAAACAGGTGTATTGCATGGTGAGAAAGTCTGTTCTCATTACAGAAAGAAGATGCATCTTAGTGTGCTTATGTTGATTAAGCTGATGAGCCTTTTTTTTTTTTGAAGGCTATGACAAAGAAGCCATTAAACTTTACTCACTACAATTGAAAAATAAACAAACAAACAAACAACAAGAGAGCTTCATCTGCACCTGTTCACTACCATGACTAAATTTCTGGAGAACAGTATATGCATGTATAAGATTGGCTTGCCATTATGTTTTATACCCAAAAAGCAGTAACGCTGTTGGAATTCCTATTGTGATGTCAATGACAAACGAGGAAAAAAGAACTGGAATGTTCAAATATCTTCTGTAAAAGTTGCTGCAGATTTTATTTTGTGTGCAAGGTAGCCAAATCCTTAGCAATGAGGAACAGTTGATGATGTTGCTCCAGAAAAGCTCAACATGTAGTGGAGCCATCTGTAGGCTTCCAGCTTTTAGTTTTATTAGTAGGAGAGAAAAGCATCCTCATCTCACTTTAATCTTAAAATTGAAATTAACAAAGAGAACTTTGATGTGGAGATGTCATATTTTCAATGAAGAATTTTGCAATCTCTTGAAGATGACTTGTTATATAGGACATCAAACCATACTCATATGAGGGCTGCTCCAAAAGTAATGTCTCCTATTTTATTATGTTGGCACACCACATGAGAGGCAGATATTGGTGGGATGGCAGCAGAGGTTGAACCTTCCCACCAGTATTCCATTACATTTTGTTGCTGTGCAACAGATAGCAGCAGAGGGGCAGCATGACAAATTGACATCTGACATGGAAGTGCGCATGGAGCAAAGGGGTGTCCTTGAGTTCCACCACGCAGAAAAAATGGCACCCACTGACATTCATCAATGCTTGCTGAATGTTTATGGAGACCCAACAATGGATGTGAGCACGGTGAGGCTGTGGGTGGTGGTGGCAGTGACAGTAGAAGTCACCTCTGCCAGTGCAGATTTTTACAAGCACGGCATGCAGAGTCTGTGCATTGCTGGTGAAAATGCAGAGCTGATGGTGGTGATTGCTGAAAAGGAGTCTTTTGTAGCTGAACATTTGCTCTATCAAATAGCATTATTGTGCTCTTTGTATCTGTTGTGGCTTCCATGGAAATAAATAGGAGGCATTACTTTCAGAGGAACATGCATACTATGCTGTCCAGTATAATTCTGTGTTTGGCTTAGTTTTCATTGTATATCAAAGTCTAGGAAAGCAGCCCGCTGAAGAAACTGTATTCCTAATAAAGTTATTTTCCTTTTTTTGTAGTTCAGATGGAGTACAAATAACCTCAGTTCTCTGTGAAGCGCTGATTTAAGGAGATTCATTATTAGCTCTACTTTTTCTCCTAATTTTATTCTAAATACGGTTGCAGTGATTTTCATAGGCTATATGGGAATTCACTCCTAACAGGTTTCTCTTACTGATTGACCAAAAAACACTTGCAATTAGGAAATATTCACCCTTTAAAAGTGCTGAATGACAAATCTCCTCAAGTATTTATCAGGCCCTTGAACTAGCAGTTCTTATGCATGTGCTCACCTCTCATCCGAAGTCATAATATATTCATAATTAGTAATTTTTGTTGTGATTTTGTAGCTTGATTAAGAAGTTGCTTAAAACTGAATTTTTCTCTCTCAGTTCTCTCTTAGGAATTCTACTGCTTCCTTAACTTATTTTGGTAAGAGTCAAGAATTCTATTTTAGTGATGTCTTTGATTTATTTTTTGGTTGTTTCCCCCCCCCCCCCCCTTTTGGAATTATTCTCCTAGATTGATTCAGTTGAGAACTTTACATTATCCAATACGCCGTCACGGGATGAAGATACCAAGTCTCACCTCCATTCAAGATCAAGATCTCCTTCTACAGCTAGTGAAATTGAACCAATTGAGGTACTGGGAGTTGACTTTTTTTGTCGTTGTTTAAGGAGTAGTCATATAAAAATTGCTCTAGCAAGTCTTTTTGTTTAGAACTAAACTCATCATTCTGCAGAGACTGTTTAGGACCTTGTAAATAGCCTTCTCCATGAGCTGTGAGCTGTATTTAGGGGACCATTTACATCTTGTTAGTTGATTAAGGATAGGGACTATGTGAAATCAGTTACTAGATACAATCTCTCTTCATAACATATTCTTAGCTATGAATACTTTAAAAATATTTGTGCAAAGTTAACATCATATTGCACTTTGTAAGAGCATGTTATGGAGTCTTGCTGAAAGTCTTACCAATACAAAATATTGGCAAGTCTCTGCAACTGTAATAAAGTATCCCCTTTCCCTCTTAAAATGTTAAATTCACTGATTGTTTTGTGTTAGAAAATAATCAAATGGAGATTATGCAAAAGAATTTTAGACATTTAAGAAATGAAAATCACACATCTTTTTTATGACAAATAAGATTTGCATTCCTGCATCTATGCTTTGTTAGTTTGGTTTCTTTGCTTGTGTATCTGGGAATGGAGCGGATGGCAGATTGTAATCTTTTTTTTTTATTCAAGCAGTCTTTGATAGTGTTTTTTTGATGTCATTTTGATCTTTTGGGGACTACATTCAGGTTACGGATCATCCTCCTCGATCAATTCACACACCAACCATGCGGACTGCATATATTGGATCGGGACTCTCTGCACCAAAGGTATTCAGTCATGTGTCCATGACTTTTGTATTGTAAGGGAAAAAATGTCACTCCTGTGCCTCAGCTTCAGGATTCTTGAGAGAGCTCTCTGGAAGGATTCTTAGTGTGGAAGCTGATCGCTTTCTAAAATTTAACAGCCTGACTCTTACGTTATGTGGTGTTGACAAGTTATAATAGGCATTCCAGCATAACAACACACAGCCATTTGATTATTATATTTGATTATATTGCATATTGGTATTAATTATCAATATGTTAATATATTTGGTTACTAGTTTGAACTTTAGAAGGATATAAACGAACCAGAATATGAAAGGAAAAAAGATTTCCTAGGGAGACTGTTTTCCAGCATCTATGTGACTAACCTGCCTCTATCCTTTGCATACAGTAAAACCCATGTCGCTATGGGACAGTCTCAGATTAGCCTAATTAGAAAACCATATTGCAAAAGGGCAAAGACTGAGCCTAAAATGAAACCATAGATTTGGGGGAATTTTTTGGTAGGCAACATAGTGTGAGCACTACAGTCAGCACTGCAGCACTGGGAGAAGGAATTAAATTTTTTCTGTTTTCTGGCTTTTGCCCACATAAATGCTGATTTTATGTCAGTTGTTGAAATTAATTTGCAGTTGGCCAATCCATGGCAAATTGCATATATTCAAGTAATTGAGGAATAAGAGACAAGCTCTTAAAGGAAAAAATTTCTCATAAAAATTTCAGATGTGCCTCAGTAGCTCAGGAATCTTCTGATTATACTAAAAGAAGACTTTTACTGCAATTAATCGACGAATTCAGTCAGTCTTTCTAATGCATCTGTTCCATTGTTTTGATAAATTGCAGAATAAAATAAGGACTGTGTAAAGAAGGGCTAAAGACAGTTAAGCAGTCAGTGTCCTGTTGACAACATCTTAATAGAGTGATTAAAAATATGATGTGTGCGCACGTGGAATCATGCAAAACAGACTTAACTGTGCACATCATTTTATTTTTGCGAATGTTTTGCTTTAACAGTAAGTAATGATTGTTTTTCTTATTTATTAAATTACCTGTAGAACCTTCTTACTTTGATTGCATTGGTTTTTAAGGCAAAGTTTCCCTGCAAGTTTCAAAATAAGAAAGCCATCTGTAGGCAGAAAGCTTCCTTTCTAACAGTACAACTGTTATTAAATATGAAGTTGGAGCCCTTATCTGTGATACATACAAACAGGAAAGTGAATAAAATTTTAGTATACCTGCCTATTAAGCTAACCTGCACAATACTCTTAGTTGGGACGACTACATACCTTGTCCAGAATGCTTTTGCATTCATCCTGTGCTGTGTCCTTTTTCCATCTACACGTTCTTACTTGTGTGGAAGTTCTTTTAGAAAAATAAATATCTTTATTTTTACTTTTCTATATTTTTATATGAGGCCTTTTATGAATCATACTAAGGCATTACCTAGACACCTAACCTTGATAGCATAGCATCAGCACTGCCATCCTCTGGAGTGAGAGTAAGAATTAAAACATGTACTCATGTAGTCTGCGTTCCTCAGAACTACCAAAAAGGCAAACCCTTTTCAAATCAACTTCATCTAGATTCTAGCCTTTAATTTGGATAGTCTGAAATAGCCTGTGCCCAGCACTAAAAAACTGAACTGTTATTCTTTCTTGCATAAAATTGAGAATTCTGAAAAAGTTTGATATTTTGCTTTGAAGTAAGGCAACACTCCTTAAAATGAAACATCGAATATGCCTCTTGGAAGATAAATACATACACATGTTCAACTTGTAATGAGTGTAATGGAATTATTTTGTTAGCTTTCCCATCTGTGGCAGAAGCAAACTCACATTTGAGGCAAGGTCCGTTTTTGATGGTTTTGTTTACAGAGGATGTTATCAGTAACAAGCCTTGGTAAGGGGTATTTGCAGCCTTTGTTATGAGTTCAGATCTCACTTCAGCAAACTCCCTTATGTCTGTGAAAAAATTCTGTTCTTCAGAAGCGTTGCAGGTACTAACATCCTTTTCTGCTTGTTTCACAGCCTAAAGCCCACCAGTTTGTAGTGAAATCATTTAATACCCCAACAAAATGCAATCAGTGCACATCTCTGATGGTTGGTTTAATAAGACAAGGCTGCACTTGTGAAGGTAAGTAAGGCAGGAAATGGGAACTGAAATTCTTACAGATGCAGATTGTACAGTGAATGTTATGGTGCGATAGTGCAGAAGTCTTCTATTCACATTTTGAATAACAGAATATATACATATGCTGCCATCTTCAAATAGTGGAAGTCAAACACTTTGAATATCTCCCGTAAGAGATTACCAAGTTATCTGGTAAAATACTAATTCTGGTTGGTGGCGAAAGAGTTTAGTTGAGTTTATTTAAAATAGCAGTAAGGGGCCACAGTTAGTGGTTAAGTGTGCTGACAGTAGCCTTGCTTTTGTGAGCTCATTGTGTAAGGCAGTTTTTCCATTTAATACCAATTTTGTTTCTTTCTAGGACTGATTTTTTCTAGGTTTGTATATTCACAGAACAACACACATCACTTAGAGTTGCCAGCTTTTTGTTTACTAGTAGAAATTGGCCCTTAAAAAAATCAGAGGGCAATTATTTCAATATGAGCTTCTAATTTTTCTTTCTTGAATGAAACCAGACTATAGCCATACAGCTCTGAAACTATACGACGCTGAATTGAGATCGTATCAGACCATGTGCACAAACTTACATTTCTGTCTCAGCGTAGCAAAGTTCAGTACAAATATTTGGTTGTTAGCAAAAAAAAAAAAAAAAAGTGTTCTGTTGTCTTGTCATCATTACCACAGTTTTTGCATTGCAGGAAATAACCATTAAATCCATTTGTTCCTTTTCCTCCTCACAAGTGTGTGGATTCTCCTGCCACGTGACCTGTGCAGACAAGGCCCCTGCAGTATGTCCAATCCCTCCTGAACAGACTAAGGGCCCTTTGGGAATAGATCCTCAGAAAGGTATAGGAACAGCTTACGAAGGCCATGTCCGAGTAAGTATCAGGTGGCTGCAATTGGGACACTTAGGTTAATTTTTTTGCTTTCTGGAGTGGGAATTAAACTGTAATTTTTGAGGAGGCATTTAAGGCCAGGTTGGACGGGGCTCTGGGCAGCCTGATCTAGAGGTTGACAACCCTGCCCACAGCAGGGGCTTGGACATTAATGGTTTTTAAGGTCCCTTCCAACCTATGATCCTGTGATTTTTGTACTGTCAGTTTGATCTTTGATTGCACACAAAGTTACAGGGAGGTGATCAGAATTTATTTTGCTACAGGTACCAAAACCAGCTGGTGTAAAGAAAGGTTGGCAGAGAGCGCTGGCAGTAATCTGTGATTTTAAACTCTTCCTGTATGATATAGCAGAAGGAAAAGCATCCCAGCCGAGTGTGGTAGTGAGTCAGGTCATAGACATGAGGTAAGCTTTTTGGTGCTGAGTGGGAGCTTGCCTTGGGAGCGCGGGGTGGCAATTCAACCTTCATTACTACTTCATATACTACATTTCATCTCCTTGGCTGTGTAGAAAATCTGGAATGATTAAAGAAGAGAATTCTATTCTTTTCAGGTTGGATACAGTTTTTGAAGACAGATTGGCCTCTGTGCTTAAAATTAGTATAAATTGTTATGCAGAAGGATTTGTATCTTGTTCAGCTTTGTTGAAGTACTACTGATGTCACTGAGGGTTAAGGACGTAAGCTATAATTGGATACGTTAAAACTTCTAGGGTGTTTGGATTTTTGTGAAATACTTGGAAGGATGTTCTTACTTCAGTGTCTTCTTTATAGTTTGATTTTTGAAAAGTTTTAAATTTAAACAGACACAAAAACAAGTATTTGGAGAGATTTTTTTCTATCGGCATATACCAAGAATTAGTTATGTAGCAGTGCATTTGTGAGTTTCATAAGCAGATAAAGGGGAAAGTTGCAATAACTTTAAAAATTAGGTCTCGGTACTATCTTGTTGTGCCCTTAACAAATCAAGGTTATCAGTACTATGGAAATTATGCTAAAAAACCCCAAAAAACAGCAAACATACAGATTTGACTCTGTTTAACTCTTTTGCAATAATGTTTATGGTCTCCACAAGGGATGAAGAATTCTCAGTGAGTTCTGTCTTGGCTTCGGATGTCATCCATGCAAATCGAAAAGATATCCCCTGTATCTTTAGAGTAAGTATGTATGTTTTGAACTTATTAACCCAGAAGGAGAGGAATTTACTCTCTGATGTGCCATGTGCATTCACAGAGTGCTTACTAATGTTTAACTTCTTCTGCAAGTTCTGGCTGTGTGGTATTCATGGCTGCAGCAATGCATAAAGCACTGTACTTATATCTATACATATCATACATTTTTCGTGGTAAAAATAGCACTGATACATTTAGACAAGCACCCATCTCCATTTTACATAGGTTTTAGTTTTTTCTAATCTTCTCATTAAGGCCTATGTCTTATGAGCTTTCTGTTTGTCCTTTGGAATTCTTTTGTTCATGATTTTCTACATTTTCATTTCCCAAAGTTGCTTTCTGCTTCTCAGTTTGATTTGTTGAATTACTCCTGAAGCCTTTATTATGTATTAATTCTTTGTATACAAGCACTGGATCTCTGAAAACTCCCTCATCAGGTAGTTACTGCAGAAATCCAGAGTAACATATTCATAAAAATTTGTCAATTTACATGGTATCAGAGGATTTTGCCACCACTGACTTTCTCTATTACTCTTCTGGATGTTTAATTGAAGATTTGACCTCAGTTGAAAAATCTTTGGTGTCAAATTAATTCCCATATCATTTCTTAACTGTACCATTGTATGCCACTCCTTGACTTTCCTGCTTTTAGGCTGTTCATTGCTCTGCATGCTGAGAGGAGATAAATATCCCAAAGTGGCTTTCACTTTTATCTATTATAGTTGTACGAAGTACATGAAAAAGTTTATAAATCATTCTTATGTATATACCATTCCTATTGCATTAATTAACAGTGAAAGCTATTGTCCTTTAAAAAATACGGAATGCTTTGTAAGAAATGTTCTACGTTACAAAATTACTGAGATAACCAGATGTCTATCTGATTCTGAGCGGGTGTTTCCAAATTACAGAATGAGTATGAATGCATTTAAGAAAATAAACAAAATTTTCAGATTTTGCTGAGTTATTCACATTAGATTTTTCTGTGATAGAGTTCTTCTATTAAGCAAGGCTAAATTTCTTGCATTCTTAGCTCAGACAGCTAATTGAAAGAGCATCTAAATGCATTTGATATCCTTGTAAAAATGATCAGGATGAAATCTTTTATTGCATAAGATTTAAAATATATATTTAAAATTTTTTCAGGTCACAGCTTCCCAACTCTCTGCAACCAGTAATAAGTGTTCAATCCTGATTCTAACAGACGGTGAGAATGAAAAAAGCAAGTGGGTAGGAGTGTTGAATGAATTGCATAGGATCTTGAAGAAGAACAAACTCAAAGATCGCTCAGTCTATGTTCCCAAAGAAGCTTATGACAGCACCTTACCCCTCATCAAAACAACACAGTCAGCAGCAATCATAGGTATGAAATGAATAAGAAATGTGGCTCTGTAATAACATTGTCCCATACACACACCTTCTTAATTATGAGCTATATTGGCGAACAGTTGGATATTACTGCTTTGTTACTCTGGAAAGATAACTCCTTCAATGGGCAAAATTAGAACCATAAAATAGGTGTAAATCACTGATTTTACAAGTCTGCTTCTGAGGCCAGAGAGAACTGGAGAGTTGAGAAAGAGCTTTGTCATTTTAAATGCAACCACACAAAATACGTTGAACTCAGATTATTTGAATGTGATGTTTTAATTATTTCAGTGTCAGTAGTATACTTAAATAGTCCGAATGACCTGTTAAAAATGTTTCTTGTGTTATTTCTACTGGCAGGAGAAATGGGAAAATACGTTTTTTTTTTTTTCAGAAATTTGAAGCCTGGGTAGTTTCCAATGTTTTGTTTAGTTTTGGTAGATCATAGAATCATTAAGGCTAGAAAAGACGTCTAAGGTCATGTAGTCCAGCCGTCCACCTACCACCAATATCGCCCTCTAAACCATGGCTCGAAGTACTACATTTGCCCTTCCCTTAAACACCTCCAGGGGCAGTGACTCCCACTTCCCTGAGCAGCCTGTTCCAATGCCTGTCCATTGCCTTCTTTCTGAGAAGAAGTTGTTCCAGATATCCAACCTGAATCTCCCTTGGTGCAACCAGAGGCCATTCCGTCTTGTTCTGTCGCTAGTTATCTGAGAAAAGAGGCTGACCGAATGTGTTGGTTAGGGCTTGTTATTTATTTCAAGATATTAAAAAACTCAGAATTATCACACTTGTTGAAAAAGTATTTTGAAACAAAAATAACTTATTTTCTTTCTTTTTTTTTTTAATTAATGTCATAGATCATGAAAGAATAGCACTGGGGAATGAAGAAGGGTTATTTGTTGTGCATGTCACCAAAGACGGTAAGAGACTGGAAACTGATAATAATTTCCCTTAATAATCAGAAAGTGACTTCATAAGGTTTTTTCTCTTTCACTATCCCCCAGTTTCATTTTACTTGGTTTACTGTATTACCAACTGGGCAACCCCATGCGAGAGCAGATAATCAAGAAGCTGTTCTGTGTGCTTTCTTTTGAGTATCTGTGACTTTTGCCTCCTCCTGCTGCGCACTTCAGTAAGGAGGCTGGGTTGGTCTTCACTGTAACCTCCTCCTTAGTGCTGGAAATTAAACCTCACATTCAGTAGTGTAGAGACATGACTATTTTTAAAATGAATTCTTGGTAACACTGCAGTTGTTATTGAAGCATCTGCTTCTCCTTTTTTCTGATGAGAGTCAAAGTTTATCCAGCGTGTATTTAAATAAAGCAGAGGAGTAATAAAGGGAATTTCTTGTGCTTACCCAACACACAGTTTTTAATCAGTTCACATTTCACCATTATATACTTGAATTTTGGTGTTTCTGTTTGTTTTTATTTTAGAGATAATCCGTGTTGGTGATAATAAGAAGGTTCATCAGATTGAGCTTATCCCAAGCGAACAGCTCATTGCAGTAATCTCAGGACGAAACCGTCACGTGCGACTTTTCCCTATGACAGCCCTGGATGGAAGGGAGACTGAGTTTTATAAGTTGGCAGAGACAAAAGGCTGCCAGTCAATAATTTCTGGACACGTGCGCCATGGAGCCCTTACATGCCTGTGTGTAGCTATGAAAAGGCAGGTCCTCTGTTACGAACTTAATCAGAGTAAGACACGTCACAAAAAGATCAAGGAGATCCAAGTCCAGGGGAACGTCCAGTGGATGTCGATCTTCAGTGAGCGTCTTTGTGTGGGCTACCAGTCAGGTTTCTTAAAACATCCCCTTCACGGAGAAGGCAGCCCATACAGTCTGCTCCATCCAGATGACCACACACTATCGTTTATCTCACAGCAGCCAACTGATGCCATCTGTGCAGTCGAAATCTCAAATAAAGAATACCTGCTGTGTTTTAGCAGCGTAGGGGTTTACGTTGACTGCCAGGGCCGAAGATCGAGACAACAAGAATTGATGTGGCCTGCAACTCCATCATCTTGCTGTAAGTTGCTCTGTGTGTCACTGTAATTTGCTATTATACACTGAAGTGATCCCTGCTTCTATTAATATCCACAGAAAGTGAAATACGAGGAAAATTGCCCAACAGTTAAATAAAGACTCAGCTTCTGTGTCAGCAGCTTTAAATCTCATCAGAGGGTTTAAACCTGATTTAATTTACACTAGCTTTGCAAGCTCTGTAGCATACATATGCTGTTGTAGCTAGCATAAAAAGAAATCAAAGGTCTGGATTTTGAAGTAAGTTGCCCGATGTCTGATTTCTAAACTCATGGCCTGTGCTCTAGAACAGCTGAAAGCCTTAGGTCCTTGAGGGGCTATTTGGGATCTTTTTTGCATTCACTACTGCTGAAACGAGACTGTTGTTGTTTAAAGCCTTGCAATTTGATTGAACTTTGTCTCAGCATTGTGATTCAAACTTTCTTGATGTCATCAGGATCTGGTAGTTTAACTTGTCTTTCTCTTAATGGTACTGAGTCTTGCTTATTGTGTTTTTTTCTTTTCTTTTTATGTGCCTCCTTCATTCTCTCAACTTGTTTCTTGTTCATATTCTCTCTTTCCTCATCTTTTTTTTTTTTTTTTTTTTTTAAATTCAGCTTGTATGTTTTTACCCCCTCTTCCTCCTCTCCCTCTGCCTCTCCAAAATACAACGTGTGACAGGCAATGTAGAAAATGTAGTTCCTAACCTTAAGGAAAAAAAAAACAAAACATGGTGTTTTTCAAAATTTCAGTTTCCAATAAGACCTATGTTAAGCATTTATTATGGGTTTTTTTTTTTTCAAAGTTGGGGCTTTATATTTGTGACAGAGGAAAAAGAGAAGTGCAATGCCTAGCTTCCTCTTTTTATTGTCTTTCTAAGTGTAGTTGAAGAGTAGCCAAATTTGTCCTCAGATTGTTTGCAAATGAGCACAGTCTTAGGCTGATTTTTAAGACAGCCTGCCTTCTTACTTCTCTGTGACAGCTCTACAGTCACGCTGCAGGGGGAGATTAATGTTTCTCCTGGTCTGAGCAAACCCCCTCTGAATGTGGAAGGATCCATTTTTACAGGCTGTATGTCACTTCTGTTTTTCAAGCAAGAGCATGATTATTACAATATCAGTACTCAAATAGTGAATGAATCAAAATAAAAGATTACATTTGATTAAAAAACAGGTATTTTCACACGTATGACATGTCTGTGTCATTGACGCTTGTGGAACTTCTTTCATTGCCTTAAACAAAGCAATTTGATTTTGTTCCAACTGAGAATAGAGGTATATTTTATAGCAAAACTGTTACATTTAAATATAAATTTGATGCTTTTGTTATTCTTGGCAGACCATGGCAGTCTTTTTGGCGACATGGAAATACTGAATTCTCTTTAGTGGTCCCAGTGGTACAACTTTCATGCTGGGGACATGTGCCAGATGAGTAGCATAGAATTCCCTTAACAGCCTGGAAAATACAAAAAGAGAATTAGAGCTAGAAGGAAACATGAGCACTGTGTCATGGTGCTTAGTTCCAACTGATGTTCACTTAGTATGTAGTCCAAAGGCTAAACTCATTCAATCAAATATTGGTTATTAAATAACAATAATATATTTTCTTTCCACATCATGTACTAAATACAAACTCTTAAAAATAGAATTTTTAGAGAAAAAAAACATTGAACCACATCAGTGTTTGGCATTGTAAATTGGAACGCCTTGTAGTAAAAATAGTTTGGTTCTGCAAAGTTAGAAGAAAAATCTTCTGAAGGTTTTAGGTTTTTTGTTGGTGCTGGTTTGCTTTTACAATAAATTTAATGATCTTTTTTTGTTGTTACAACGTATTTTTTAAGCCAAAGTTGTTGTTGGACTGTGGTTTTGTTTCGTGTGTTTGTTTCTTAGTAGTAATAGTATGGTCAGACCTTAAGAAGTTGTGTATCATCAGCCCTGTCCAAAAGCACATGACAATATATCATTCCATCTCAGGTTACAATGCACCATACCTCTCTGTGTATAGCGAAAATGCAATTGATATCTTCGACGTGAACTCCATGGAGTGGATTCAGACTATTCCTCTCAAAAAGGTAACTTGCTGCTTTGATATCAGTTAAAGAATATGACTACACTTGGATATTTCTTTGCTACTGCCATATGGTGCTGTTTTTAAGGACATTAGAAGTTGTCATTAAAACTGCTTGTTTTAAACATAATTGAATTAAAAGAAGTATTACAGCCAGAATTCTGTCAGGTTTGGATCACTTATCAAATGGAAGCATTTTTTTAAAACTTGGCACTTCCTTGATATTTAGGAGGTCTTACAGCTGCAGCAGGCTTCATAGCCAAGATGGTTGATGACCCATGCCTAATCCATGTCCAAGAGGCATTTGAATCATATCCTTGGTAATATGCTCTGACTGAAGTAGTCAGGAAGTTGGACTTGATGATCTTTGTGGGTCCCTTCCAACTGAATCGTTCTCAAAGCTGGGGCGGGAAGGGGTTGTTTCTAACACAGTTGGAGAGTGGAATGGTTGTTTCCTTATGAAGCTATAGGTCACAAATATCAGTATCGGTCTGTATATACTGTTAACAAGTCAAAAAGTGTAATCGTGACGTGATGCTAACACAAACTAAAGGCACAGCTTAGTGGTTTGTGCATGTCTTTAGATAAAACTATACTGTTATATGAAGTGGGAAATATTTATATAAATTCTGGTAGGAATGGTGTTAAGCCTGTGTCTTTAAAGGCAATTTTAGGCAGCTCTCTGTGTTTTTGATCTCCAAACAGGAGTTTAAAATCGAAAATTGCCCTTACCTCAGCTTTGAGGATTTAATGGCTCAACTTCTAAGAGCATGCGTTTGTCATGAGAGAGGAAAACACTGCTTCCTCCAGCCTCTCTTTCTTCTTTGAAGCAAACTTTACTCTGGCCAGTTACGCTGTTCTGCTCTCCGGTTGATTTTATAACAGTACTGCTTTTATGAAGTTTATATTGCTCCTTAGAGCTTTTAGAAGAAGATGTGCTATGTAAATATGAGTTACTTAGAAGCTGATTTTCCTCGCTTCAGGTACGACCCTTGAATACGGAAGGATCACTCAACCTTTTAGGTTTGGAGACAGTTAGATTAATATATTTCAAAAACAAAATGGCAGGTAAGTAAAGAGGAGCTGATTTTCATCATGAAAGTTTATGTTTAGAAAGAGCATTTTGGGAGAAGGCCATGCTTATAGGTTCCGCAGTAGTTGTAATGACGCCGTTGTCTGACAGGCAGGTAGTCTGATTTTTATTGTTTTTTTCCTTCTAAATATGCAATGAAAACTTTTAAAAGTCTGGAAATAAGAGAATGATGAGTTTTTCCCTCAGATCTACTATTAAATGCCAAAATGACATCTACCTATGCCTTCATAGTTTAAGGATTAATAGTTATCTTGGCAGCGCTGGATGGAAATTAATACTATACTTGACTTAAAGAAGCCTTTCCCAAGGATCAAAAAATATATAGTTTTATATATTCTTAGCTTCTAATTAGGGCCATACATGACTGTGTGCCAAAGTGTCAGTTTTATAAGTGAACTTATGTTATGAGTCTTTTTGGCCTTTTTTCTTTGTTGGAACACACTTCATAAGCATAAAACTGAGTAATATGCTTTAGTTAAGTTGAGAGGTGTGATCTATGCTGTTCAGCAATCAAAAGCTATATGTATTTTTAGCAACTGTTCTGAAAGTAGTGGAAATAAACACTCAAGTATACGGCTGTTGACAGTGTTTCATTGTTTGCTTAAATTATCTGTGAACAAATTAGTGCAAAAGGAGTGGCAGTCAGAGAGAGGAACAATTTGGTGGATGTGTCATGAAGTCTGCAGTTGATCTTAGGGAAAAAGGAGGTTTCAATTCCATACAAAAGCATTCTTGTTCTCAGCGGTAGCTGCTGGATATGTTCAAGCATATTAAATTTAACCTTAGTCTTCTTATGTATAAAAGAAGACGAAGCAGTAGCAGCATTCATTCAAAATGATGTTCCTGTTGTATGATGATCATTGCTGCACATTTCACATTTTTATTGAAGATGCCTTGCCAGACCTACCCATATGGAATAAAAATCTTCCCTTTTCCCACAGTTGCAGCAAAAAATATCAGAGTTCAAATATTTGAGGAAATGAATGAAACAGGATGTTGCATTGAGTTTCCAGGTGATTGGCAGAACAGGGCTTTTAGTGGCTTTCACTGAAGGTTGCCAAAAAAAGTTTGAGAGGACTGAGATCCTTTCCTGCCCACCTAAATGTTTCCAGGCTCTTGGTTCTTCACTGTGAGAAGACACATTGCAGGCTTGTTTGTGTGTCAAAGTATGTTTCATACTGTGAAGATTTTTCAAGAACGTTTTCCTTGAAGAGAGAAGATAAAGGTTTTGTTTGAAAAAATTAATCTATGCTATTTTGAGAAAATATGGTTGTGGACCTTGCATGTGAAGATGCGTTAAGTTTGCTTTTGTGTAACAGAGTAATAAGTGACCAAGAAAACTCCTAAATCAAGGAGCGTTTATTCAGGTTTCATGAGAAATGGGTGTTGTGCTGCATTAGCAAAAGCAGAGAAAATGTCTTTGGATTCTTATTCCATGTATGCCTAATGAAGTGGCCCATTGGATCATTTCTGTATTGATTCCAGAGGGTGATGAACTGGTGGTTCCTGAAACATCAGATAACAGCCGGAAGCAAATGGTTCGAAACATCAACAACAAGCGCCGCTATTCATTCAGAGTACCAGAAGAGGAGAGGATGCAGCAGAGGAGGTCAGTGTTCAACCTGTACTTGTCTTCTGTACATGTATCCCCGAAGGACAGTGACTGATGCCAATGTAGTACTTCACTTTCTGGAATGCTCTCTCAGGTGTTTCTGTGTCTTTAGTACTGTGTTAATCCTCTGTATAACTTCTGTTTATTACCAGTTTGGAAATGGGTATGCACTGGCCACACAAGTAATTTCATTGATTCAAATGATCTGAAACAGCTGTACTTTGGAATGCATGTTTCTGCATACAGTATGGAGGTGCAATATGTAGATGTAATACAGCATCACGAGTTCTGCTCTTGCTCATCTTACAGATTTTTTTTTATCAGCTCACAGTGTTTGTATATTCTTAACGATAGCGGTTGGGTGTATGGGCTGTTAGACTGCAAAACAGCATTCATTTCTTCTGGACCATAGCTCTCTCTTCAAGGTGAAAGCCTGTCCATACCAGTGCTGATAGCAAGAGTTTATTACTGTTAAAATGGCTAAATAGTTAATTCCCATTTAAAATAGCTGATAATCAAAGCTTTAACTATTTTTAAATGTCTATTTTCACCTTGAACAAGATTCCTGAACAGTATTTTCTCTTCCAGGGAGATGCTACGTGATCCAGAAATGAGAAATAAATTAATTTCTAACCCAACTAATTTTAACCACATAGCACATATGGGTCCTGGAGATGGTATACAGATTCTCAAAGACCTTCCAATGGTAAGTGCAGAAGAATATGAGAGTGACTTACTTCAACAGAGGCTGCAAATAAGAAAAAGACAAACAACTACAATTTTGGGTGTATGTTGAGAGTGTTTGATCTGTTTCATATCAGTGGCAATATAACTAGGTAAATGAAGTGGAACATGCTCAGGTGTTCGTGATTAAATGAAGAGGATGACACTTGAGGGTGAAGGAAGGAATGATTAATGCCTCCTGGATTTTAAGACAGATTGGTCTCTCAGTGCTGATTATAGTTTTTCTAACACATAAGAAGGTACGAAATTAAGAGGTTTTGTGCCAGGGTTCTGTATGGAAATGGAAAGAGAAATTCCTTTCTTCATGAACTATATTACTGTAGGTTCAATTCCTTTCTTCTCTTCTCGTCCTTACCTCCAATTTATCCTCTCCCTTCCCCAGCCTCTTCTCCTTAGACAGTGAAACTGTGGGATTTTAACAATGTATAGTAACCAAGTTTCTTTCTATGAATAAGATGCTATTTTTCATTTCCTTTCCAAATTAATTAATATCAGTGAAACAGAACTTCTTACTTGAATACTAATCATAGTGCACACATATGCTTGTTTCCACAAAGCCTTATTTAGGAAATACTCACCTGGAAGTTAGTGTAGTTTTTGCTGAGCTACAGGTGAACTAATATTAGGATTTTATCATACAGCTTATTTCTAGCTATGTTGAGTATCTTGTTTGTGTGTTCTGTATTGCTTTCTAAATTCATTCATGATAGATGTGATTCAGGATATGATAATGAACACTGTGAGAAAGATCAGATTATATGATACTAATAGATGATATGAGTACCTCCATAAGACATAGGCACATAGCATATTTGTTGATTAAATAGAATGGAGGGATGCCAAAGAGAGAGACCTGAACATGCTCATAAAGTGAGCACATGAGAATCTAACGAGGTTAAACAAGGCTACATGCGAAGTGTTGCACTTGGACCGTGGCAATCCCGGATACGAATACAGACTAGGAAAAGAACTCCTTGAGAGCAGCCCTGAGGAGAAGGACCTGAGCGTTCTCGTGGACGAAGAGCTAGACATGAGCAGCAGGCTTGCAACCTGAAAGTCCAACAGTGTCCTGGGCTGCATCATAAGTGGGGTGGCAAAGCATGGAGAGGGAAGGGAATTGTCCCCCTCTGCTGTGCCCTTGTGAGGCTGCATCTGGAGTACTGTGTCCAGGCTTGGGGCCACCACAGTATGGGAAGGATGTGGAGCTGTTGAAGCAGGTCTAGAGGAGATGATCAGAGGGCTGGAGCACCTCTCCTAAGAGGAAGGATTAATGGAGTTGGGCTTGTTCAGCCTGGAGAAATGAAGGTTCCAGTGAGATCTCAGTGTGGCCTTCCAGTACTTGAAGGGAGCTTACAAACAGGAGGGGGACTGACTTTTTACACCGTCAGTGATAGGACAAGGGGGAATGATTTTAAACTAAAAGATTTAGGTTATATGTTAGGAGGAAATTCTTAACTCAGAGGGCAATGAGGCCCTGGCACTGCTGCCCAGAGCTGCGGGTGCCCCATCCGTGGAGGCTCTCAATGCCGGGTTTGGTGGGCCCTGGGCAGCCTGAGCTGGTGAGGGGCAGCCCTGCCCACAGCTGAGGGTTGGAACTAGATGATATTTAAGGTCCCCTCTAACTTAAGCTGAATAAGTGACTATGGCAGTGCTGTCTAAAATGATCATCACTATTTCTTGGAGTCAAGGCAGGAAGTAGGAGGGCTTTTCAGTATCTGAAAAACTAAGCGGAAGTAACGAGACTGGAAAAGAAACCTTGCAGCTGCAGTAGTTCACGGATTTAGGAGCTTAACTTCTGGTTTCCGGGTTCTCCTTTTATCTCACTTTTGCAAGAAACTGTGCTTTATGTTACACTGTACTATAAGATCTTCATCTTACACATGAACCCTTTTGGCACTAGCTTTTACTTGTATGAGGATAGGCAGGGAAGGGAAAGGATTTCCTTTAAATCTCATGAGAGACACTTAGAAGAGCCAATAAGACTCAGTGCAGTTGAGCAGTGAGCACTATTTTGTATATGTGTGTGTGTTTATAAATGAACTAAAAATGAAAAGGAGAAGGCTGATTCTAGAAAACACAAGACAAATCCAAGGGAAGTTGGCTGACTGTTTATCTCACCTGATTGTGTATATATATGTGTACGATGTTTAACAAGTAATGATAATTTGCTTCAGGGCAAAATGCAAATCCATACTTCTTTTTAACTCTTCCTTTTCTGCTGGGTTCCTTCAAATAGTTCTGGCTTTTCCTTAGCAAAGAAAATAAACTACTACTGCTAAAGGTAGGGCAAAAGATGTTGTATTTCACACAATTGTTGAAAGTTCATGAGAATCAAAAGCCAGGAAGATTTCTTAATCAAAACATTGCCCAAATCTGTCAACTGTAAAATAAGGAATAATGTTACCTATAGATGGAAGTTTTCCAGGTTCTCACCTGGATTAATATTTCTTCAGCTATGTCATTATTAAATGGCTTTTGGCTTTAAATTCATTCTGGTTACACAAGTCTTGTATTGGGTCGAAGGTCATGTTTGGAGATACAACTGGTACTTTATTTATTGCCCATCAACATGATGTTTTAAAAGAAAGTTAGGAGTCACCTTTTACACTTAATATTAATGAGAAGACAATAGAAAATGCTAACAGTATAGAATTGGCTTCTGCACTTGTTCAACTGCTACAGCTTCTTTCTAAAGTTGCTATTGAAAACTCCCTTGTTGCAAGTAGTTTAATGCTTGGAGAAGTCACTGCATGTAAAGCAAATTTGATGTCTGTTATCCTAGTAGCTCCTTGCAGTATCATTGTTTGTATTCCTTCCAGTACGGCACCAACCATGGGACTTAGAAGTAGGTGAACTTGAAAATGGAACTTGAGATTAGGAAAAAAGAAATTCTGTCAAAATCTAATTCTGCCCAGGCAGCTTTCTCTTTTCTACTGAAAATTTCCTGAAAGGTGTTTGACTGGACTAAGTCTCGGCTTAATCTGATCCAAGCTGCCTCCTTTGTTTTCTCCGGCATGAAAACAGAGGACAAGGAGCTGTGTTTGCAGCTGACACTGTATTTTGAGTCCAGTGTTTTATTTGACAGACAAAACATTAGAATAAAAAGAGAGGATGGATATACGACATACTCTGGAAAGTCAGTTCGTGAGGTAAAGAATACTCATCCAGTCTTATGTACAGCTCATATGTACGACAGTTTCTTTTCAAAGACATAAAGTTATTTCAATAGATTCAGGCCTTGTTCCAAATGGTGAAGAGGTTTTTTTGTGTGTGTTTTTTAGCATGTGTGGTTATTTTGCAGCCAGAGTATCTTCTTTATGTATTAAATAGGACGTAATTTTTCAGAAGAAAAGGTATTTATCCTTAAAGATATGTGGGAAAAATTGCAGCACTTTGCTTTGGGAATGCTTTGTTTTGTTTGCCCAAAGGGGATGAGGAAATACATTTTTACATTGGAAGGGTGCTGCCACTAGGGGGAACAAGTAGCACAAGGTCAATGGTTTTCTCAAATTGCCATCATCCAACTATTTTAGTCGATGTTGTTTATAGAATGCAGAAAGTGAATGAAAATGATGGACTAAGCCTTTTTACTTGCTGTTTCTTCTTGACTTATTCGAGCAATTTCAGATTTGGCTGGATCTTCTGATAGGAATTTGTTCATCCAGCATGAGTTTTCATGGAATTCAGTATAGTATTATGTAGGCAGAAAGGTCCTTATTAATAGGATTTGATAGAGAATGGATATTTTAATCCCTGCACTGAATGATATTGTCACAAACTAACAGCCTAAAATTTAAATTTTCATTTATTTATTTTTGTTTATGATATGCACTATATACATAGTGTGCATATGTATATATAGTGTGTATGTATATGCATATATAATGTAGATATAATATATATGTATACATGAAGTGAATCCAATCAAAACTTGTCTCTGCAAGTCCCACTAACCTGCCTCTGCTACCTTTTTCGGGCAAAGTGCCTAGAATTGAACAGAGCATGGCATTAAAAGTGGTAGCAGCAGCCCTTGCATGGCAGGCTGCAGTGTACCAGGAGGGCAGGTAACTGCCTGCTGGATGCAGGGCCGACAGGAGTTTGCTGGCTGGCAGCTTACTGCTGTGATGTGCTTTAGAAGATCAACTTCGGAGAGCTTTATTTGAATTGTAAAAGTACAAAATGAAAATCAGATAAATGGAGAGTTTAAAATGATTACTGTCTGTTTGATGTGCTGTGTACAAAACAGATGCCTCCATATGCACAGAATGTCTGTCTGCATGTGAATGTCCTTGCTGATGCAGCCACTCAAGGGGAAAAGTCGCTTTCTCTGTGTGTTGTTTCCGAAGTGTTGGTATGCAACAGGCACATGACATGAGCAGTGAGATGCATTTATGGCAAATTGCAGCCTATTCACCTGGTCCCATGGTCTCTCTGTGATGGACACTCTTGTCTTCAGCGTAGTTCTGTGTTTGCACAGAAATGAATATGCCCGAGGGTCAGAATGAGATCACATTTAATGGAGAATATATTAGAGGCTATCAGACAACTTTGCATCCTTCTTTTCTTCATCACTAGGAGTAATTTAGGAATCTGGCTTAGACAAGCAAGGATGTGGGCTGCAGCATAGCAGAAACTAGAAATTCTTAATTGCTATTTGCAGAGCTGTAATCGATACAGATTTGTATATTATTGACATGGATACTCGATTGGGGTCATTGTTTTGCTGTGTACAATTTAGAATGGTTCGTGTTAGTATATCCCCAAACTTATTTCTGTACGTGTTTTTCTTCCCTAGCAGCCTGTCACCAATTAGCTGGCCGTACAGTCTGGCCTCCCTTCTGCCCTCTTGTCCCTTGAAGCCACTTAATCGTGGATGCTCCTTTGTAGTGAAGATCTGAAATCTGGAACTGCACTAACTGCAGCACAGACCACCTCTCTGTGCACATCAGATTTACAGGATTGATTTTGCTTTCATATTCTGCATGCCTGAGTATTTTACATACAACAGCTAGTCTCAACTGCCATTATATTTGAACATTATGCTTCAGTTTGATCTCATCGTACATGAGCCATTATACTTCCATTACAGATTATGTGTGAAGCTTTGCTTGTTTCAAGTGAGAAACTTTCAGAGTAAATATATATTTGGTATTCTTTAAAGAAAGTGGGAGCCGCATGCGTGCATCTAATGGCAGAGTCCATGGAGAGAGTTCCAAGGATCGTTCTTAAAATGTTGCCATATCGTGGCTTCTTCACATTCATGAATGCTGGCTAAATATCTTCATGGTCTGCAGTTGGCCTACCCTCTGCTTTTCAGCTTGCGATTTTAGACTCTCCCTTTTCTCCCTCATTGGCTTTTAAGAATGTAACTGGCTTTGCTGCTGGTTCTCTTGGTAGCAGGTGACTCGGCAAAGTCTGCTTTCATGGACCATTATTGGAATGGTGGGTTCTAGTACTCATATTTAGATGCTGCTAAACTTTCTAATAACAACCTAATGTGTATTATGTCTTACATGCCATAACGTGGTAATTGATGTTTCATTTAACATGCAAAGCCTCATAATACCTGTGCGTTTTAAAAAAAAACACAAAAACTACGAAGTTGGATTTTACCAGCTGAGGGAAATGAAGAATAATAACAGTAATGTTTGCTAATATGTATTGGAATGTTATTTAATGTTCTTTCAGACTTCAATATGTTCCACATACAAAAAGGTAGTGCCTTAGGTTTAGTAGAGGGGTAAGCTGAATTTCTACGTTGTTTTGTTTGCTTTTTTNAAGTCCTAACATTTCTAATGGTACCCAGATCTGTTTCTTTTAAGGTGATAAAATCAGTTACACATGGAGAAGGGAAAATTAGAACTGGTGTTTCGATTTGCTGGTGGCCTTTGGGCACCATCCACACATCAGGCTGGCCTGCTGGAAGTGTGCAGATGGCACAGGGAGTGAGATCAAGCCCTGAAACACTTCTGTTAAATCTAGATTTACGTGAGTTTTAATAGCGAGAGCATTCTGTAGAGATCAATCAGAAATTGTTCCTGTTTAGTCTGCAGGGTTAGTTTTCTCCTCCCAAAGTGTGCGCTCACACTTTGGGAGCGCATTGCTCAGTTTACCTGTTAAAAACATTTGAATTTCCCAGCACTTTTGCACCTTATCTGATAAGGGCACACACTTCTGCAGCAAGCAGATGGTGGAGCAAAGTCTGAACGCCTCACTAAAGCACTGTAAGGCTCAGTGATCACACAGAAGGATGTAGGCCTTATGTTGTCTGTCTACAAAAGAGTAAATTGTCCCCGTTGTCTGACTAACCAGTTCACCTTCCCACCCAGTCTGTGTCCCTATCCTGTTGAAACACTGTTCACTCCCGTTAGAAATACTCTGTGTTTGTTGTACGGGTGGTACTTAATTTTAATGGAACCGCTAAAATGCATGAAAAACGGAAGGAAATCTCTTATGATCTTCAACTGCTGTGTATTCTCATCTTTTTTTCTCCCCATTCCATTTCACCCGTGTTCATCTTCCTTTGTGTTGTGTCTATTTTAGATTGTAAGCTCCTCAAGGCAGGGAACTGATTGCTTCTCAACTGTCTGTAAAGCACCTTCTACAACTGTGGTGCTCTTTGGAATACAAATTATAATAAATATTAGAATCGATTCCCAATGAGTTAAAAGTTTTATTTGTTTTTAATGTTTTAGCAACAGCAAGGGCGGCAGGCCCATGTGATACCATGTAAGGAAGGTGCTCAGAGGACTGGGGGTGACAATGTAAGAGCCTGCGTGTTGACGAATGAGCAGGGCTGCTGTTCCGCTGTCCGTCAGTGTTTGACTGCTCTTGCAGACTGCTATTGCTGGTGTAACCTGTACAACCATCCTTCATTGCTTTCTCTCTCTGTTGTCTTTGATAGCAGCGCTCCCCTTATCAATTCCCTCATCATCACTCCCGTCTGATCTCCTCTCCGAGCAACTTTGAACACATCTACCACATGACTGTTAATTCAGCTGAAAAATTCCTCTCTTACGATTCCATAAACACTGCATTTTCCCCGCCTCCGTGCTCTGCCCCGGGTACTCCAAACTTTATGACTCAGAGGGTATGGATGGCTGGGTCAGGTGTTCACTCTACTAACACTGTGTGGTTTTCCTTTTGCCTGGCTATTAACATGGGAGAAAAACCCTTGGAAAGTGGTTTCCTTTGCCTGTTCACTTTCTTCTATCACAGCTGATTTGTCTTCTGCTGCCAGCTGTGGTCTTTCAATAGCTCTGACGAGCTAAAAAACAGATACTTCATGGCTTTAAAAAGGAAAAAAATGTTTACCAACTGGGCTGAACCTTTTGCTATGAAAACGGCATTTTTAGTCACCAGGAAGGTTGTGGGAAATCTGAATAATGTTTGTGTTTCACACTGTACATCTCCAGCAGTCAGTGGCAGAGACAGGATGCTGTTTATTAGGTTGTGCTAGGAAAAGGATTCTGGATCTGTCTGTTGGACCAAAATTTCAAACTGTTTGTTTACAGTGAAGTAGTGGGAGTGCAGTAATGTTACACAGTGCTGTACACAGATGGAGAGAGACACAGATTGTGCCTAGGTGGTTTCTAGGTTCAGTTAAAAGAAAGTTGGAATACGTACAAGCAGGAAGATCAGAAATTAAAGACATTGGGTACTTCTTCATATAGATCCTCTTATTCCTGGTAGTTTTAAACAGAGACTGAGGTAAGATACTGTGCTGTAAGTATCCTTCCAGTTGGAAAGTAATATCTGAGGGATGGAAGTGATGCTTTCTTTTTTCTTGTTACTGTGTATCCTGGCCTGACTTATGTGAGGTTGCTATATCCTATGGTAATACAGGCAGTACTAAAACAAGCCCACAAGTACCTCCTCCTGCATTGTAATTGTGTTCTGTGCTGTGGCCTGCAGTTCTGCTTTGGAACAGATTTGCAGATAGATCATGAATAATCTGTGAAGTAGATGTGTATAAAAGAAGGGTGGCCAGCAGGACCAGGGAGGCAATTGTTCCGTCTGTTCTGCCCTCGTGAGGTCACCCCTGCAGTGTTGTGGCCAGGCCTGGGGCCCCCAGTGCAGGAAAGGCATGGAGCTGTTGGAGCAGGTCCAGAGAAGGCCACAAAGTTGCTCAGAGGGCTGGAGCCCTCTCTTCTCCTAAGACAGGCTGAGGGAGCTTGGCTTATTCAGTCTGGGGGAATGAAGGTTCCAGTGAGACCTCACTGTGGCCTTCTAGTACCTGAAGGGAGCTTACAAGCAGGAGGGGGACCAACTTTTTACATGGTCTGATAGTGATAGGACAACAGGGAATGGCTTTAAACTAAAAGAAGGGAGGTTTAGGTTAGCTGTTAGGAGGAAATTCTTTACTCAGAGGGCGGTGAGGCCCTGGCACTGCTGCCCAGAGCTGTGGGTGCCCCATCCCTGAAGGTGTTCAAGGCCACATTGGGTGGGCCCTGGGCAGCCTGAGCTGGTGGGTGATGTGTGGTTCTGTAGTGGTGGATGGTTGCTGAGGGTCTGTGTGTGTCCGAGCCGTGCCTGTCACCACGATGGAAACACTGCTGTTGGTTTCCGTGGCCTTTTGACACTCTTCAGACACATACAGCAAACCTTCACTGCCAGACTGCTTTGCTTTTCTAGGTCCTTGTCACTGGGAAGGGGTTTGTAATGCATATCTGCATCCAACACTAGAGAGAATTTAAAAATACAGGAGGAAAATAAATATCTTTTCTGTAAAGCCCAGAACAAAATTTCACACCTTGAACTTTGACTGGTCATGTGCACACTACTCGTGTCACTGTTGTGTAGTGGTCACGTACATTAATATCCAAAAATGAAATTGCAGCATTTTGGAAAACACCCTGTGATGGCAGGTCTGCATCCATCCTGGCTTTTCTGGAGAAACAGCCTGGAGTATTGAGATTTTGTGCCTCTTTGCCCCTTAGAGCACTGGAGGTTTAGGCTCGTGTGAAGGAAAGCATTTGTCTCTTTTTGGCTTCAGGGAAGAGATGCTGTAAGCTGTCTCCGGAAGGCAAAGCCGTGGATTTTGCTTTTGTGTCTGCCCATATCCCTCTCTGTGTTTGGAGTTTTTAGTACAAGAATAATAGCGGTCCCTGTGCTGGGGTTGGGGGACCCAGGGACCAACTGAATATTGAAATGTGGAGTATGTAGCAAGAGTTGAAAATGAACCCTTAAAATAGGCTTTTAAGTCATGTACTGCAATTTCATGAAAGAAAAGCCTAGGTTTACATCATAATGAACAGAACCTCAATTAATACAAGAAAACAAACAACAAGGAGCACCGTGGACAGAGAAATGCAGGCAAGCAGTTCCCTGTGGGTGCTGTGATTGGTGCTGGGCATGAGCTGGAGCTCAGTAGCACTGCCTCCCAGTGGGCCTGCACCCACTAACTGGTTGTTCACTGCTGCATGGCGAGTAACTGCTCAGCAAGCAGCTTCTCTGCTGCTGAGGTTTTATCTTCAAAGAGAAATCCTGTCACATTTCTCCATTTGGTTCAGCAGCAGGGATGAATTTACCTGCTAGGATTTGGATTGTTACTCTAAATGAGGGGTTTTTGTCTCTAAGTAAAGCAAGCTCGGGTTTCTTTTTTTTTTTTTTTTTTCCTTCCCCCCTCTGTTTTTAATTTGCTGTGTTTGGCTGCTTGATAACTACTGCTAACTGCCATTTATTTTTCTTTGGATCCCCTTTCTGCATCGTGTGCATATCACTTTGGGTCCAAAGTGCCAGGGTCTCCAGCATGTGCTTCTTTTATTTTAGATCAAAGAACAAGGGAAGATTTGCTTTGTGGAAAAACTTTCTACAAGGAATTACATGGACTTTGCAAACTGAGGTCACAAAAAATAACTATAAGACTACACAAAATAAATTAGTCTTTTTAATGCACCCATCCCTTCCTTCCCCTGATGCCTGTATGTTGTCTGCTCAGTCACTGTTAAGGAGGTCAGTCTCCTTATCATTACATGTAATTGCTGTCCTTGCAACATGAAATATTGTCAGTTTCTACAAGTACAAAGCCCCTTCCATGCAGCTCTGGTGTACTGACCACTGCTGCTGCACTTGGCTCTCCTTTACAGTTCTCAAAACATAGCAGTGAGCCATTCCCTGTCCCCATGGTTCCTTTTGTATCTACTATGGTGCACAGCCAGGCTGCTCACACGGGGTTGTAACGCAGATCGTTTATGGCATGGTGAGGGACACCAGGAGAGAAATTCAGTGCTGCAGAGTAGGTTGTTTGTCCTCATTTGGGAAACAAACAGTAAGCAGGAGGCAGCAGTGTGATCCTCAAGGGATTTTTGAAAGAGACTTGAAAACAGTGCAGCGGTAGCTACGGGGAGAAGTAAACAGGGCTTTTTCACTGGTGAGCTCTCGTATATTCTGTTGATGTTTGAGAGACTTTTAATTCTTCTTTGTTTTTTGCATGCTAAAATCTATCATTCCTAGGACACTGGGAGGGTAAAAAGCAAAGAGTTGACTGTAATAGCAAAGAGGTCTGTAACAGCAGTGACTCTAAGGGTCATTGTAAAATTGGACTGACAGCAGGTTTTTAACAATTATCTGATAAAGTCTGCACCATCTAATACCTGTTCTTTACAAAGCCACTATCTGATTACCCATTTTAGAATGCAGCTAGAGAAATGGATGATGTCTGAGGGTCTTTCAGAGTACCCATTCAGGGGGTGGAAATTTATCTTCTGTAACATTTCAGCCTAAACAGGCATTGCAGTAGAAAATGTAGGTTTTTATTTGGTTACTTTATCTCAGAGTGAAGATGGGGAAATAATTACATACAAATTGGATGAAATAACCGTTATTGCAGCAAGTGTTTGGTGAAGTGGAAACAAAGTAATGCTCAGAGGTACCTGCAGCTCTTTTCACAGTCTGCAGCTGTAAAGGTTTCCCAAGCCTAATTATCATTAATGCTAATCACTTAATAGTGCAAATCACATTTGTCTCTTGTTAAGCAAAGATGAAAGAATAGGCATGGATATTTTGGGCTAAAAAGACAGCTCGTATACAAAGACATGGGCTAAAGAAGCTGAGAAGCCTTTTCCCCTCAAGTCAGCTGTAAGTTAACAGAAGCAGAAATAAAATCTCCCAGAAATTATATCAAAGTATTTTTTTTTCTTTTAAAGACATAACCTATGTTTAAGGAGCTGCAGTATTTGAACAAAGACACTGTTTTATCTGTTCCCTCAGTATAGGACCGCTTCAATTCAGTGACAATTTTAGAAAATCTCACTGGAACTCTTAGGCTGCAAACCAGGAGTGATAATGGCAATCCATAGAAAAACCAGTGGTGGGCGCTCTGAGCAGACTGAAACCATGAGGCTGATTCTGGCTTTGGTTCAGCTGGTGTAGGTCTGAATAAATGCTGTTCGTATCTTTGGAACCACCTCAGTTGTCTGACGGACAGATTGATCCTATGATCCAGTATGTGTCCGTAACTCCACAGGCATTGGGGATTCATCTGATGTCCATACGAAATTACACGTGCAAGCCACAAGTGATGGTATCATAGGGAAATTTTAACAAAATCAATAGAAGCGTGTGCTCAGAAAGAGTGCATTACGCAATAAACGTGGAATTACATCTGTAGCAGCTTAGGCTTGCAAACCATCCTTTCAAGGAAATTATTGAATTATGAGACCTACCTTTTCAGTTGTCTGCATATGTCCATGTAATTCAGCACTTCATTGTCAGCTGTGTGTGCTTCCAGTCTCTGCACTAAATTGCAGAATATTACTTTGCAAATTTTGCTGGCTCGCTGCGCAGATAATTCAGCTCTGGTAAGGTTGGGGATTTGTTGCATTCTGGGACCTTGCTCCATAACATCCAAGGTTGAGCCAGCAGTCAATAAGAAACATGTTGTTGTGTGTCTGCATTGCAGAATCTTCGGCCTCAGGAAAGTCGGACCGTATTCAGTGGCTCTGTCAGTATCCCATCGATCACGAAATCCCGCACAGAACCAGGACGATCGATGAGCGCAAGCAGTGGGTTAGCAGCAAGTAAGCAATCAGATCTGTGTTGCTTTGGGGCTGTGCACACGTGTGTTAGGGAAGAGCTACCTGCACTGCTTCTACCTGTGCTGCCACTAGACAGGACTTTCAGAGGCGATGGCTGGCTGCCCTCCCTGGGTGGGCAGGATGGAGCTGTAATCTGGCTTTCAAAGAAGCCCATCAATAAGCAGGTAGTGGGTTTGACGTTCCCACATTTGGAATTTGTCAATTTTTTAAAAGCGCAGTTAGAATTGAAAAGACGTTCTTACCCTTGGGACTTCTTTGCTGCAGCTGAAGTGGTGTAAATTGTTGACAAGTTGTTCACGAGCTCTACATTTATTAATTTTGTTGCTGAACTCTTTAGAGCTCCTGATGCCTCTCTTGCTGCTAGTGCAAAGAGGGCGTAGTAGAAAACCTGCTGGTACAGAAGAGTTACGGATGCATAGGAAACAGCTTTCCTACTGCTGCCATGCTGTCCTTGTGTGCCAGAGTCAGCAAAATGATCTGTGCTGAGATGAGGCAAGCGACTGAATAACGGAACATGTGAAAATAGCCAACAGACTGCAGAAAGCCCATATGTCTGCTGTAGTCTGCATGTGCCAGTATGACTCTACCTCTCCCCAGTACTGCTGGGGAGAGGTCCCTGGAACAAGGCTGCCAACACAGCAGTTTATTCAACTGCTGTCTTTGTTAGGGACATAGTGACTATGTCTGTGCAGTGTGCTAACCCTGACATGTCAAGGGAGGGAGCAGAGGAAAAACTGCATCTAGCATCAGACAAGATAAAAGCACAAGTAGACTGCAAGCCACGAGCTGAGCATCCTGGGACATGCCACAGAAAAGCAGAAGCAGCCAGCCAAACAGCTAACATCTTTCTAGTACCTTGCCTGGGCGTCTGCAATGGTTTAATTCCTCTGCACGTTTTAGGATCATCTGCACAAAATGGCAGTGCATTGCGGAGGGAATTCTCAGGAGGTAGCTATGGAGCAAAGCGTCAGCCTATGGCATCGCCCTCAGATGGTTCGTTATCCTCTGGTGGCCTGGACCAAGGCAGTGATGCACCAACAAGGGACTATGAGCGAGAGGTGAGTGATAGGATAAAGAGGAAAAAATCTAAGTGCACTGATAAAGATGAGGAAGTTAAATTATGTCGTGGGTTTGGTGTAACTCCTTGATTGCCTGCGAGTTTGGGAGTCACTGTTGAAATGAAAACTCACTGTCGAAACTGCAAACTTTTATTTCTTGTATTTCAAGTTGTGCTGACAAGACTTTGTACGTGATTGTCCCCTGGTATGTGGCAGTTGCACCTCAAATAATGTGTTCAATTCTGGGCCCCTCACTACAAGGATATTGAGTTGCTTACGCGTGTGCTAAGAAAAGCAACAAAGCTGGTGAAGGGACTAGAAAGCAAGACTTGTAAGGGAATTGGGGTTATTTAGTCTGCAGAGAATGAGGCTGAGGGGAGACCTCATCGCTCTCAACAGCTACTTGAAAGGAGGTTGCAGCAAGGAGGGTGTCAGTCTCTTTTCTCAGGAGACAAGTGATAAGGTGTGAGAAAACAGCCTCCAATTGTACCAGTGCAGGTTTAAGCTGGACATTTGAAAGAATTTCTTCATGGAGAGGGTAGTCAAGCATTGGAGCTGGCTGCCCATGGAAGTGCTGGAGTCCCATCCCTGGAGGTATTTCAGAGATGTGTGAATGTGGCACTATGGGACATGGTTTACAGATGGGACTCGGTAGCTTGGCTTGATGTTTGGACTTGATCTTGAAGGTGTTTTCCAACCTAGATGGTTCTGATTCTTTTTCAACTCTGGTCCTGGTATTTAACATGCGGAAAATTCTCATTGCGCTCCTTACGTGGGATTTCAGGGGCAGTGAGGCTTCCAAAGATACTGGCTGAGTGGACTAACAGCTTGAAGTGCCGATACTCCTTCTGTCCTTTATTTGCAAAGACTCTTAAGCTGTAGTAGCAAACATTTCACAGCAGGTATTTTGTTGTAGTATTCACTCTTGAGTGTCTGAAGTTAATGAGATTACTTAAGAATTATCATGTAACAATTCCATTTAGAGCAGAAACTAGATTTAATCATTTATATACTGTGCAAAACAAGACTATCATTACAATAGGATAGCAGTGCTAAACTCAGTCCTTCCAACCAAGAAAGTTTTACGTAGAAGAGCTCAATCTAAAGTTGGCAAGCAAAAGTTCCCCAGATTGTTTTCTAACCAGGAAATGTGAAAATTAAGAGATCACACAGGATTTTCACTGTTCAGAAAATATGTCCTTCCAGTTAAAACTGGCAGGCAAGCGTCAATCCAAATACAGGTCAGACATATTTGCATTCTGCTGTACTATGGAAGAGCTAACTAGACTAACTTGATCTGGATGGTTTGAATTAATTACCTGGGAGCATTACAGAAGAAACTGTGATGAAGCCTATACAATAAAGATTCCACTGTTTAGTGCAAGAGCATCTCAGATCTGTGAAAAGGCAGGAGATGTAGCTCACAGCCTGAAGCTGCACTCTGTAGATGCAGAGTGATGTGTAATCTGCAAGAATCCCACAGCTGCTGTGTCCTTCTGTCCCCATCAGGTTATGCCTGCTGTAAGCAGACTGATCTGACAGTTCATTCTTAATTCACACCCCTGCCAAGAAAATTCCTCAGTATTTTTGGGCACGAAATATGTGCATGCCTCTGAGTCCAGTCACTTGTTGCTCAGACCTTCACTCACTCGAACTTTCCATCCTGTTACTTACTGGTGTTTTTCTGTATTTTGGCTGCAGGACTCTGACTCGCCGAGACACTCCACTGCGTCGAACAGCTCCAACCTCAGCAGCCCTCCCAGCCCTGTTTCTCCTCACAAGACCAAGAGCCTCTCCCTGGAGAGCTCTGACCATGTGAGTTGGGACTCTTGAACTGCTTCAGCATTCAGATTTGACACTACAGCAGCTTGCTGTCCCCTTCACTTGCTCCAGTTCACACCTTCACCATCCTAACCCTCCTCATTCCCCACCCGAAAGTCAGCTGGGAGTCGGGTAGAGAGGAAGGTAGAAGCTGGTTGTCTGCAGCACTGCCTCACCCTCCCTTCCCCAGATTTGACAGCAGCGAATGAGCAAAGCTAGGGTGTTGGTAAATATCAGATGCTGTAGATTTGTATTAGTATTGGTTTCATTTTTTGCGATTACAGCTGCTTTCATTTTCAAAGACATATATTTATCCTATCCCACAATTTTCTCAAAAGTAACTTAAATAGACCAGACCAGTATCGGCAAGAGAGAATCTAGAGGGATTTTTTTTCATACAGTAGCTCATTGTACTGTACAGAAGCAGCACAGAGACCCCTTCCCCTGCATGGGGAACGATCGGTATGTCAGAGGCACATAAAAGCTTTCAGCCACCACGTTTGAATGTCAATCTGATTGTTGCCAGCAAATTCTTATTGATTAAGATGATGCATATTTTACTACAGTACAGAGTTTAAATAAATACACAGATGTTAGAGTAAAATATGTATGTATATATTAAAAAAGAAAAAAAAGAAAAAAAAAAGCATTGTGTATGCAGCAGAAGATGGATGCTTATTTAAGAGAGCCTTTAATTTAAGATTTGTGTTGTCCCTGTTTTCATGCTCGGTGATATACAGACTTGGAGGCCTGGCCTAAAACCTTTCACAGGACAGATATTCCTTTTGCATATCATTCACTGCACTGCCAGGAGAAGCCCCTGCAGTACTTTCCCAATGTTTCTTTATTTCTGGCAGTAGCATCTGAGGCTATAATTCCTAAGTTCATGTTAATCCCCATCCTTTGCAAAAATGACAATGGTTGGAAAGCGACCCCCCGCCCCGACACCCGAGGGCACCCATCAGCCAGCTGGCCGTGCTGGGTGCTGGTGTGTGGCTGTGCAGATGAGAAACCTGCAGTCGAGGTCCTTACAGCAGCAAGGGAGCTCAGTGCCACAGGATTCAGCAGGAAAACTGTTTCCCTGGGTCAGACTTCGACCAGGTTTAACTAGGAAGGGAGCAGTCTTCCGCATCTCTTTCATCACCCCTTAACAGAAACCTGTTAACTGTTGTTACCAAATACTAGTTTATAATACACATCAGCCAAATGAGTGCTCTTAACTCTGAAGCTAGCTACTGCTGGCTGTGCTGTCACTGTAGCAATGATGAACCTTGAAGACTGACCTCACACTGTTCACACTGTGGCCGTCACAGATGCCTGGTCACCCACAGCTGCCGTGCGGGTAAGGTTGGTTTTCCTCTCCCTCCCCACCCATGCTGTGGGTCTGTGCAATTTGCAGTTGTTTCTATGTGCTCACCTGCTGTTCGGTTCCAGTCACAGGCCAGGAAGGCAGAAAGTATTGCAGTGGATGACAGAGCCCACTGAGTTTGCAAAAATAAGTAAAAAGCTGAAGCTGGTCGTACAGTCACCGGAATAAAGTGAGAGACTGATGTACAAAGGGATGGTAAGAGGAACATTTCTCTCTCTTTAGATAGCAAGGCAGATGCGTTTTTCATTTAGGAGTGTTCAGATGAGCCTCTTTTCTCAGTAGAATTATTGCTGGCATTATGCTATGACCATACTCAAACATGTAAGGGCTTTTTGTATTTAGAATACTGTTTTTTGTGGGTTTCAGAAACTTGCTATGGCTCTTAAACCATTCCATATTCTTGCAGTTAGCAGTGATATTGTGTTTCACCCGCATAGAAATGTTTGGAGTTTTCCAGTTTCTGTCTTCTGTAATGGAAGTTATAGGTAAGTTCAGACTGTGTACAGTAATTTCCAGGTATGAGCTAAGTGTGGAACAGGGGATGAGATGCAGAGATCATCATCTGTACCATTTTATCATGCTGGGTCTCCTCAGTAAGATTTCTCTTTCACCCTGAATCACAGCTTGTTCAAGTTTGGGCTCATTCAGTGTTACATTAGGACAGGAACTCAACATTTTGTTTCAATAACTGTCATTTCAGAACTTGTCTCTCTCCAGTTTGGGTTTTTTTGGAGTAGCAAAATGGTAACGGTGGTTTGTTTTCACTTCAAAGCTATTACTGTTGCAAGCCCAGCATTTAATACTAAAGGCCTTAGCCAGCAGCTTAGCACTTGCGATCAATTCCTCCTAGAACAGGTTTTCATCTTTGTGAGGGACAGAGAGGCAGGGCATTATTGGCATCACTAGAACTGCGCATCAGCTTCTTTTTACAGGCTGCCTATTGCTTCTAGTATAGCCACTGCTTTTCCCCACAATTCCCTCCTTTTGGTGAAGCATGTCCACACACTTCTCAAAGCCTTTGCGGACTAGTTTTGTATTTACTGTATGTTGTATTTAAACATTAATCTTATTTTGATATCGAGAGAAGGCATTTAAACAATAGTCACGTAAGGTAGAGCCGCCTGTGCGACACGTCCCCTGAGAGGGTGTCACCGCATTGTCTCTGTGGCTGTTTTTGTAGCTGAGTTAATGCTCTGTCTGAAAATGGAACCCAAAGAGCCATGACACAGCAAACAAAGCGACTGAATGCGCCCGTTTACTGCGTCCTGGTGCCTGCAATCCATTGCTACCCCAACCCACTACAAACGGGCGTTTTCAGGCAGAGCAGAGGGCAGCTGTGTGACACGAAGCTCTGCAGGAGGAGAGCTCCACAGGACTACACTGTTTGTGCACCACAGTTTCTAAGCCTGGGCATTTTCCTTTAGGATTACTATATTTAATCAGTAGGTTGGTACTGTGCATTTTGTTACGCATCTGTTAAAAAGAGAAACAGCAACTGTTCTCTCAGTTGAAAAGCAAATGACCACATCACTTATTGGTAAAGAGAAATGTCGTCCTGGGACTTGAATAGTTTTTATGTATTTGGGGACCATTTGATTATACACTCAATTTTAAACCACGCTCATCTTTTTTGTTGGCACGAACACTGAAAACAGAAGCATTCTGTAGCTGAGCTTTACGCGTTGGGCTGGGGCAAGCAGCTCGGTCATTTGAACTGTAGGACTTTTGCCTGGTATCTCAATGACAGTTGTTTCTTAAGGTTTGATGTCTGCTGCTTTGCACTGTAGCATTGTTTCACCTCCACAGTTTGAGGGCTGCAACTTGTCTGGGGAGCTTGAAACCTCCCCTTCAGTCTGTGACTGTAGCATATGTTCTGTGTACACAGTTATGTGTCTAGCTGATTTTTTCCTTTTGGCTGAGACTGAAGGTTTCTTGCATCTATTCAACATATGGGCTGTTGGTTTTTTGCTTTTTATTGTTAATTTTGGTGGCAAGAAAGGATGTGAAGATTCAGGCAGCTACTAAGGACTCCAGGTTAGAGAATTGTGAAGGTTTGGTCAGTAGGTTTCCCCTGCACGTGCATGGACACAGATGCGCGCTTTCCTTCCACATCTCCTATACCCTAAAGCAGGGTTGGAGTACACTCTGTTCTGTCTGACCTGTAGAAAACAGCTGGTGGCTCCAGAAACCCGTGCCTGTTGCTGTGGAAGTGACTGCTTTTCCTCTCTGTTAGCTGCTACATCTTGTTAGGAATGCACGTTTTGCTCATTTTAGCGAGTTTCATAACTTGCTGTCCCTGATTTGTTTCTGATAAACTGAACGGCCAACTGTGTTAGTCTCAGGTATGCAGCAGGGGGAAGTAAAGGGTCTTCTCGTAACAAAGAAGTTCCCAGAGCATCGTGTTCTTATGGAAATAGCAGTTCATGGAGCCTTTCAAAAGTAAAACACTTGGATGGTTTGTTGAGTAACAGACACCAACCAGCAGGCGCTGAATGACAAAAGAAACATGCTCTTGGGTAGAAGTAGTTTCTCATTCCGTTTTGTGCACACCGTATATTTTATACAAATACATTAAAGGTCAAATCTATCACAGTGCAACTACTCCTACCTCCTTAGCCTGGGAATCGAAGTGGCACACGTAGCTTCTGCTGTGGGTTTTTGGGTTTCTTCTTTTTACATAGGAGTCGGTTGCTCAAAGGAAATGGGACTATTTTCTGTACTGGCACCAAAGCACGCAGAAGGGCACAGGTGTGTTCAGGCTGCGTTTGGCAGGTGCCCTCAGAAGAAGGCCTATGGACTTTCCATGCTAAATTCCAACTCCACTTTGTCTTTCTTTCCAGCCTCAGCTTTGTATAACCTATTTTCACTTTGCGTTTAAGAAAGTCTCATCCACAGGGAAGAAATCCACAAACAAACCAGTGTTGGTAATTCAGAGCAATTATACCTGCCTTTTTATGTATGACAGTTTCATATCATTTATTTTTAAAATATGGGATTTTTTAGGTTTTTCATTGTAATATTATTGTACAGTTTTGCATGGCATAGATGTAATCACTTCTTTGTTTTAGATTATAAGAGCTGACAAGTGTGCGTGTGGGGGAAAGATTCTGCTTTTTGCCTCTTCTCACTATTTTGTTTAATGCCCTCAATGTTGTAGGGGACATTGTAAGAGGTTCTCTGCTACAGAACAATGATGTAGATTCTTTTGCACAGAAATATTTAAGGTGGAAAGGTCAACAATGTAAAAATGACTCACCACCAATATTTTATGTTGGTAACACTTAATATTAACCTACTTTGATGTACTGCAATAAAACAGGGAACTGTTAGAAATGCAGATGTTTTGTCTTTTTTTTTCTTCTCATACCTCTGCTTAAGCTTTGAGGAGGTAACGTAATTGCCTCTTTGAAAATATAATGGGCATGTTTAACATAGCTGCACAAGGACACAGGGAAGAAAAGTAGTTGGTGTGCAATTCTATTTAGCTTATCACCTTTCAGATAAACTTACCCGAACGCTTATACTTTTTACTGTAGCTTGGTGGAACACTGCCCATTCCTTGCACTGTGACTTGTGCAGTCACCTTTGGTTCCACATTGCGTGGCAGTGGGCCTTCTGTTGTCGAGAGATTAGAGCATTAGAGAAGTAGAAAGTGAGCTGTGTGTTAGGGGCCCTGTTCATCTCCCCAGCAGTCATTTTCTGTTTTGTTGCAATACACAGGTTGAGTAAAAAAATCTGAACATCGCTGCTACCACACAGCTTCACAGAAGCAAATTTAACCTCTGGTTTGCTGTGTGGAACTGAGAGCTGTTTCTGCAAGAGGAACTTTCTAGATCTTACAAGTTTGCTGCAGCAGAGGAATATTCATACCCATGGACTGCTTGTGTAGCTCAAGCCAATTCGCTAGCAGTGCAGAGCAAGCAGCAGTGATATGACGGTCTTGCTCCTTGAAAAATGTCATGACTCCTTTGACTTTGAGCCAGAGCACAGTGTTTCTTGCTCTGTTATGCTCTGAAGCAATTCCTCATGTCACAAAACTCTGGCCAAATCTGCACAAATTATTAAGGCTTTTGGAACGTGCACAAAAGGCCAGAAGTAGGGCCTGAGCTCTGCTCAGCTCTCCTAATAAGGGAACAGCTCACCTTCCGCTACTTGTTATCCTTAAGGCAAATGCAAAACAACTCCATTGTTCATTCTTTAACAGTCTCTCTCTAGGGAAGGGAATTGTTTGCTGAGAATTAAACACTCGTGCCTCAGTGCTGCATCCAGAGCTGTGGTCACACAAACACTGCATAGCAAATCTCACCCAGCTGTGCCCCCTGGAAAAACTGAACAGTGATGCAGTTATGTGAGTTTTTTTTTGTCTTCCTCACAAGTTGTCTAAGCATTCCAGCTATCAGTCTTCAGGGGCAGAAGCCTTGCTCTGAAGCTTACCTAGTCCAAGGCAGCTTTTTGTACTTTGCTTCTTAAGCTCTAATGTAAGCATTAATATCTCAAACAATTCCACCATTTTTTACAGCTGCAAGGTGTAGATCCAAAGGAGACTACTAACTACCTACATCATGTAGTTCAGAACCCAAAGCACCAAGAAAACCTACTCCACCACAGTTAAGCAGCTGTATGCCTAACCATTATTTCACTGAATAGCAGAGTTCATACTTCTCAAAGGATTAGGACTAACCTGAGGAGGACTTTTAGTACTGGATCTTTCTGAAGCAAAGTCTTAAATGAAGCAGATACACGTTTATGGTCATGGAAGAAAGGTAACGCAATAACCTGTTCCCCTATTTCTCAGCCTCCTGAGAGAGACTGTTTATTCACTTACCTATTCTTTACCTCTGGAAGCGTCAGCAGTCAGGATTGCTCACAGTGTACCGAAGTCTAAGATCATACAACCCCCTGCATTCCTGGGCTGCATTAACTCAATAGGATCAGCGGAGTCTGCTGCTGAGGACACCTGCCTTACTAGCACCAGGTAAGCGTCAACTCTGACCGCTGCTTTCTTCACAAGTGGGAGAAGGGCAAAAAGACCCATGTTAGTATACTTGTAACAGAGTGATTAAGAAAGGGAAAAACAAACAAAAAATCCTTTGCTGGGAATTTTTGTTGGGCAGTCAGATATTCAGGCTGGCATCACTCTGGCTCCTGGTAACCTTATCAGCACCACCGTTAGCTTGAGAGCGCTGCAGTGGGAAGATGAAGGAATAAACAGGCCATAGTTGGTTTTGCAGTGGTCACTGCAATTCATGGAACCAAAAAACACAACAGGAAGACACCCGGAAGCTTCCCCTTCTCCTCTGCTGCTTGTATCCCACAGAATAGCACCTGGGTCAATTGGGTATTCACTACCCCAACAGAAGACAGACAAACTGCAGGCCCACCGCACAAGCACTTGTTTATTGAAATCAGAACTCGTACAGGTACAGGGCTTTGTACAAAAATCTAAGAAAGTTTGCTAGCTTGACTGCAATCGTTGAAAATTGTGCGTCTGGTTTTAAACGTGACATATCAGCAAAAGCTTGAGATCTTCACGAGAGACAGGAAGTGTTTGGCTGCCTTGCCCTAAGCTTTGCATTACCAGAAAACAGCCACAAAGACAGACTCACTTGTTAGTTAAGAGTCCAGCAAGCAATCAGTGTCAGAGATGGAACTTATCTAACTCAATAAAGATGATACCTACCAGACAGTGAGGAAACCCACTATCTGTGCTGAGATATAGTACTGAAGTATTTGTCTCCCAGAACCAAGGATTGTGAGAGTATGTGTGTGTGTGTTTAAAAGATCTTGGCACTCAATTCTCAGACTTCTTTTTAAATGTTTCCTATGTTTGTTTTGCAAGCCAAAGAGGAGCAGAAAGCTTAAAACCTCATCCTATGTACACACACACATACACCCCCTGTATTAAATCAGTGTCAGTAAAATCCAGGAGGGTTCTTGGACTGCCACCACTTGACTTACAAAACCAGGGCAAAAGGGGGGGCACCTCGTGGTAGGGGTACACCTTGGTATTTCATTCTATAATGAAAACTACTTGAATTCCACCTTAACAAGAAAGAGTGAAGGTTTTTTAAAAAACAAGTATTTTTTTGGAGAATTACCAACGGGTTTCAGTACTGAATTCCACTCTTGCTCTCCTTCACCTACCCATTGTAAAACCCGATCACTATGCAGCCACCATCACAATGTTAAAAATGTATTCAAGGTAGTTGGCTGGTGCCTTGAAACAGTACAGAAGCACTCGAGCTATTTTCCCGCAGGCTGCAGACTGTACTGGCAGTCTTAGTGTAGGACAGACAGAACATGAAAGAACAAACTTTGTCCTCGTGAAACGCACGCTTGGCTTCCAGGGCACAGGCTGCTGCATCTCAAGAGGATGGAGAGCTACAATGCAACACATGGGAGGCTAGAACGCTCTTTGCAAGGCGCAAACTGTGCTCTCAGAACAAGGTACATTAGTTCATTCTTACTAATCCTCTGGCTTCTTTCCCCTATTGCTCCAATATTTGCTGTATGCCTCTTCAAACATATTTTTGCAAGGAATTTTGGCCTTCAGTTTGGTGCAGATAAGGAAAGAACCCCCCATCTTCCGATGAAGAGAGTAGGTCTCTTCTGGTGGAGGAACAAGCCGATGCTTCAGCATGACTGGAATTAAACCATGGATCTTTTCAGTGGTGCTTTGGTTGCCAAAATCAAAAGGCTCTTCAGATGCAAAAGCCTCTCCCAGGATGAGGACAGCATTTAAGTGGGCATCTTCCATTTCCTGCACAAAATAAAGAGGCACAAATAACATCACTAAACATCTTAAAGACCAGGGAGGAAAAGAAGAAATGCTAGTACTAACAACTGCAGCTTAGAGAAATACCTAGCTAAACCCACAATGAAGATAGCCCCCAGATCCTGAAAGAAAGACCAATCAGCAGCTGTTTAATGCAGCTTCAAGCAGCTGTCTGCTCAGCCATGAGACTGCAGCAGCATCGCTACCTGCAAGGTCTTGCTGGGGGATAAAGAGAGGAGGGAACTGGGGATATCACTGTGGCTCTTGCTGCCATAAGAAATGGGAGAACAAAAGCTGAAACGCTTTTGCCCTCCTCCCTCAGCCCAGCAACAGGGCTTTCACACTGCCATCAAGAAATCTGTAGACGTTAAAGACTCACATTCTTCAAACCTTTCACTGCCCACCACTAAAAGCAGATGCTTCACCTCCATACCTTGACTTCATAGCCAGTGAGGAATTTCATTTCAATGGACTTCTTCAGTACTCTCTCTCTGTCCATGTCAGCAGCTGCCTTGATTACCTGAATAGGAATATCACTTTCAGGAGATCTGGATGATAACTGACATGTTTTCAGACTACGGTCTCACTTTCTTGCCTCTATTCCCCTTTTTTAGGGGTCTGCACATTGACCAGTCTAAGAGCTACTGAAAAAAAGATACAGCTAGTGGCGCTACAAAGCTTTCTCCTGTAACCTTTTACAGGCCAGAGAACATAAGAGACATCAAAAAAGCTGCATAACCAATCATTTCATCACTGCAAAAATACAACAGAACTAACTATGAGAAGCTTTAGGGTGAGGTCTGCTGGCCCCTGCAGCTCAATTTAGCAAATGCAGAAAGAGGTGATCAAGAAGGAAGCACATATGACTGCAGAAATTCACAAGTCTGTGACAGGAAAAGACAGTGAACAGAACAAGCAATTCCTGCACTCCCTCATATAAAAAAAATCAATGAATTCCAAGTGAGTGAGTGAGAAGAGAGCATGCCCTTCCAGACACACACTGCTGCCTAACTCCCCTGGTAAGCAGCATTACAGTCCTCCACATTTGTCATGTAGTTTAGTTTAAACATCAGAATACAGGAAGCCAGAGGTTTGCAGCAGACATGCGTAAGGCATGGGACAAAAGTAAGAGATGAGATAAAACCGGAACAGAGATTTCATCTCCATCCCTGCTTCCCTCCACAGCTGAAAGGAGATTCAAATACAAACACAAAGTCATACAGCTAAGAGAAATGAATTTTGGAAATACTCCTAAGAACCCCAGTGCAGCATTCTAAGACACACTGCAACATTCTAAGACACACTGCAAGTTCTCACCTCGATGTAAACATCGGTGAACTTCTCATCAAACCCTCGTGTTGCTCCAAAGTCCAGCAGAGCCACCTGGAAATGGACAAATTTTTTTGTACTACAGCATCAACCACTTAAGGAAAGCCTGTCATCAGAAGACACCCAACACGTTCAGCAACTCATAAAGCTTTGGGAGTGGGGAACAATCAAGAACTAGTGATAAGCAGCTCTTGTACAGGCAGAAGGGATGCTGCCTGAACTTACCTTGTGCAGCTGTGGGTCATAGAAGAAGTTGGACCAGTTCGGGTCAGTCTGCATGTACCTGAACTCAAACAGCTCCCGCAGACACAGGACCAGAATGTTGTGACAGATCTTGAAAATCAGACAGAGTAAGAAAAAGTCAGCAGGGTGGAAGGCCTACTCACGCATGTAATTTACAGCACACGTTATTAGCACACAAGGAACACAGCTCCACACTGGCAGGAACTATCTGCTTCACACTGCAAAACTCCTGAATTTGCTGAGAGGCTGCCCCTCAGGTGGCTCACAGGACTCCAGATGCCCTGTTCCACAGCATTTTGAGTTAAAGGCACAGAAGGACCTAAAAGAGGAGAACCTCTTTTCTTTAAAGCTGCTCAACAATGTACAGAGCTAGGTCCAAACCACGAAGGTAGAAGCAGAAAGCATACAGCTTGGGCCTGGCAGGCATAGGGGGCAGCAAGAACAGTAGTCTCTAGGAAGCCTACAACTGTATTACATATAGCAAAGCTCCTCTGTGAGGATTTTTAAGCTACAGCCTAAGAACTGCCAGCCTCATTGTGCCTGTCTTCCAGTGAAGCACCATTTTCAAAACAGAGAAGAGCAGCAAATGCAAGCCAGGCCCTGCTATAAGATGCTGCCGTTTGGGTCAGAAGGCTACACCAATCACTTCATTGCTTAAAGGAAAAAAGCTGTACCATGCCAGGTCATAGCCTGCTAACCTGTTAAAAGTAGCCCTGATGATATCGCAGCCCATTTAAGAGGACAAGCAGCTCAGGGATCAAAGGCAACCAGCTCTGGCATAACATCAAGCCCAGCATGGTGCCGAGCTCTGCACTTTTCCCCAGTGACCTGCTAACAGCTGGCAACTCACACTAAGGCAAAAAAAAAATACCCTTATCCAAATGCCAGGATAGTTATTTCTGCTACTAGAGCAGCTGCTTCTCCTACAACAGCACTCCAGTCCCTTGCTATATTCAGCACCAACGCCTGGCCACCACCACATCCCTGCTCCTTTTTACTGCGAGGTACTCTTCCAGCAGACCTCAGCCCCAGGGGTGATACCCAGCCATTTGGGTGTGAGGGGAGGGGGAGAAACTTGTGCACTTTTGCCCAACAAAACAGTTGAAAAACAAAACAAAACCTCCCAGCTGACAATTCCTCCCAGGCTTAGGGTCATCTGAGAGAAACAGAGCAGCTAGAAGTTACTCAGACTACCTTCCCTTCACCCACCCTCTTCAAACTGCTCCCTGTGCATGACTGCCAGTGCCTGTAAGGCCTAAACCAGCCTAGGGAGAACTCAGCATTGCTCCCAAATTCACTGCACAGAAAGCTTTCGAGAGACTCCAGGCAATTGCTGACTCCAGCCCTGCATTACACTTGAGGGATTGCCCTCCCACAAACCCTCAGACTCCCACTCAGCAGGGAGGCCCCAAGCATGCTTCTCTGAGCTAGGTGAAAAGAGACCCCCAACAAGTACCTCGTTTCGGATCTCCTGGCTCAGCCCTACAGCTTGATCCAAGGGGAAGCCAGACACCAGCTCTGTGGTCAGGACATGTTTGCTGCACAGCTCATCCACTACTCTTGGAACGTAAAAGAAGGGGTGGTCTTTCAGCAGCTCCCTAGGACATAAAGAAAGGAGAGGAAAAGGTTAGGAGTGCCACGAGCACACAAGTCCCTCTGCAACAACTTGCACAACACACAGCCCCTTCATGCAACCTAAGGCAGCCCTGCTGCACACTCCTCATACCCTGGCTGCAGCTGCCAGGGGATGTTTTGCTCAGCAGTTACAGTAAAGATGAAGTCACCAGGAGCCATGCCACTGAGTTACAGCTGCTGATGACTCCTGAGGTCACATCATCCGCTGAAGCAGCAGCATTAGGACACTGAGGGCACTAGACTCCTTTGCTCAACCTACTCCACTTCAGGGCAAGGCTACATTCACAGAAGAAACTGTGAGAGAGAAAGAGAGCAAGCTATGCCACAGGAACAGTTCTGCAGGGGGCAGAGGCTCATCCTGCCTCCAGCAGCACTCCCAGGTCCAGGCTTAGTGTAAAAGCAATCTGTATGCCAGCACTGTAGTGAGAAAAGAGAGCAGCCAGTGCTGGTGGCAATCATTGCTGAACTGAAAACGCTCCTAGACGAAGGAGAAGCTTACCACAGCTAGAACAGCACTGCAGCCTGGCCTCAAGAGTTACTACAGTACCTTCATGCTGAAAGAGAGGACACCAGCTGCCTGCTGCATCCCCTAGCTCCAACATTCAAACAACAGTTCAGCTAAATGAAAACATACCTAGCTGAGAAGAGGTGGTAACCAAGGGGTCACAAGCACAGATCCCTTGTGTACCTAGGGCATGCAGTTCACCTCCCACCCGTCCCTGATGTGAAGGCACCTCTCTGCATTTCACATGCACATGCAGAGAAAGGTTGATGTGAACGTACTGGAATTTCTTCGCGCAGGCAGCTTCTCTCTGGTAGTCACACTCCAGGGCCAGCTCTCTGCTCAGGACTTCAATCAAGTGCTCAGGGAACAAACCTTAAAAGCCAAACAGCAGAAAATAGAGAATGCTTAGGGGGAAGGAAATAAAAAGAGCTCCTCAGATTAAGCTTGCCAGAACTGCAGCTGAGGAACAGCCTGCTACCCAGCCAGCTCTGGGCTGAAGAGTGGAAGAAGCCCCAGAGACCAACATGCATTTTCAAGTTGATACAGGTTCTGCATGTAATCCCAGGCTGTGGCTAAGCAGCTGCTGCGCAGCAGTGTATATTCACACTGTGCTTGTACCGTCAGACCCACCTCCCCCGCTCTCCCAGCCCTTAACCCAAGCTACTTGTTCCTACTGTTGTGCTCAGGGCAGCTCTGCTGTGGTGCTGACATGGCTCTGCAGTGAGACACAACAAGGAGCAGAAGCATCCAAAAACCAGCTTTGGCAAATGCAAGAAAAACAAAAACAAAACAAAAAAACCCTCCAGACTGTGTCTGCCTGCAACTAGGAGCACTGCATAAAAACAGTCACATGACTACACGTGAGCTGCAGCAGCACCTGAGCTGCCAAATCTGGATCTTCCCAGTTTTGGAGCTGGAAAATCCATCTGTGCCTTGAGCAGACACAGCTGGAACTGCAGCTTCTGCAGGGCCCTGCCCAGCCACCATAGAGGAACCGTCACTTTGTCAGCATGCAGCCTGGTTTACGGGCAATATTTGTACAGTCCTGCTGAGATTTACAGCTGCTGCACATGGGTGTTGGGAAAAAAAAAGCAGTAAATCCTGCATTCACTCCTGAAAAATGGGTGTACTCAAGTGCTGGGACTCCAAGATACACCCAGTCCAGCAGTTACACCTCTCCACAACTCTGGGATGAGCAGAGAACGACAGGCAGAGGGCTACAGGAAACCCAGGGAAGAATGAGTTCTGCCAGCTGTGCCAGAAAATAAGAGGGACAAAGTGTGACTACATTATGTCAACACTGCCATGACTCAAGCCTAGAAAGCCATCAAAAGTGAGTATACCCAGACATTTCACACTTTGCCAAGAGTACCAGTGGGTCCTTGACTATAAAGAGCACGCAGACAAAAGCACATTACCTTGCCAGGTGCATGCATGTATATGCATGCATGAACATGACAAAAAACCAAACAGGTGAATTTCCCATCCCATTGAGTGAACACTGGAGCAGGCACATGCTCAACAAATGCAGTGGCAGCTCTGCATTAGGAAAGGGAAGTGGAATATAGCTCCCCATGTTGGCGCTGCATCCACAGCCACTACATTCTGCTTTCTGTAGGAAATCACCTCCTAAGGAGTTTCCTCTCTCCAGTGTATGGAGAGAATTAAGCAAGATGCAGTTGAAAGGTGTTGGCACAACTCAACATGTATCAGAGGGACAAAACTTGGTGTTTTTTTTTTGTTTTTTTTTTTTTTTTGTTTTTTTTTACCTTCAGGCAGAATATTGCTCATGCTCAGGACAGTCATCAGGTTATTAACATCGCTGTTGATGCTCTGGGCAACTCCAGGGTACTGCAGGACAGAATTGGAAAGGACAGTGTTGAGACTAGGTAAACTCAGGGAATCCAGTTGTACAGGGTAAGATAAAATTGACTCCCAGCTCAACATGAACTGAGTCTCTATACAGCCATCTACAGCATGCAAATGTACCAGGGCATACTCCTTTAAAAGCTTGTTTAGAGCCCAGCATCAAAAATGGGCCTCAGAGAGTCCAGGTGAGATTTATCCCTGGCAAACAGAACAACCTCTCTCAGTTCCTCTGACATGGAATCTTTAACATGTGAAAGAAATCCTGAGTCATGAAACCCAGCAACACATGAATCCCTTAGACACACACATCCCAGTGGCAGCAGTCAGCCACTTCCCTAACACAGCTGAAAGCACATGCCACTGATAGCACCAGAGTGTTTCACTCATAGCAGCACAACAAACAAAGAGGCCTCAGCCCAGTTCTGGCAAAGGTTCCTCCTCCTGTTGTTCTTCACCTAGTCTGTAAAGATGTGAGACAGCCTATGCTGTTGTGGAGCAGAATGCACATTGGTGCCACTTCCATTGCTATTGCCTTGGCTCAGCTTCAGAGATCACTTTGGACACAGCTAGTTTGAGAAGAAGCATGTGCTTCTTCTCAAGGCCTGTGTGCATCCCAGAGACAGGGCCGACCCATGGAGCAGGTAGAACCCTTGCACACAGCATTAGCAGCTACAATCAGTCCCTCACCACCATTAGCCCCACACTGCAGAGAGGTCATCCAGGCTCAGAGAGTGGCCCAAGTTAATTCCGCTGGAATTAGGGTATGACATTGCTGGATCCAAGTTTCATTTGTATGAAAATGTCTACCTATTTAGCAGTATTTATGCAACTCCACTGCCTATCTATGGAGCACAAGCAAGAGAAGAGGCTGGTCTGTAAAGCTCACCTGAATTTTCATAGCCACTTCTTTTCCATTTTTTAAGCGCGCCAGGTGAACCTGACCAATCGAAGCAGCAGCAAAAGGGCGCTCTTCAAAGGATTCCAGTTTGTCCCTCCAGTTGGGGCCAAGGTCATTGTTCAGTGTTTTCTACAAATGAAAGGAAAGCATTAGGAGACAAAAGGCAAGGATGTAAGATTTCCTTTGTTTGAAATCATGTTCCTCTAAAGTTATTTGCACTGAGTACCTACACTCTGCTTTCTAGATTGCCCTCCCTTTCCTCCCAGTGAGCAAGCAATTGCATGGAGTGGTCCAGCCAGCAGTGGTTCCCCCTCACTACACAAATTCTGAGCAGATCTGTGTGAGGCTGTGTTACTGCGGCTGAAAGAGCAGGTATCCTGAGCACAAACACCACAGTCTTAGGGATAAAAGTGGCCTTCTTCTTGGGGCCACTTGTTATCTTCCAGAAGACGAGCAAGGAGTTAGATGTTCCTTCTCTTTCATCATGACAAGCTGATCAGAAGCAATCCACTCTCTTTAAAGGCAATATTGAAAATTAAACACCACAACCTGCATTAACAGCTTTTTTGTTACACTGCCAGACTGCCATGCTTAGGTGCTGGCTCTGCTCAGTGTCCTTCAGAAGGAAAGTACTACTGGCAACTGCTTTTGCATTACCCTTCACATCTTAATTATCCAAGGGAGGGAGAGAGAAAGAAAGAACATACGCAAAAGGAAAGCAAACAGCTTGCTTCATTCTAACTCTTCTTGAAACTGGGTTAGATATAACCAAAAAGGCAAAATTGCCAAAATTTCCATCAGACTAAGACTTGTGAGTTTGTTTTTAAAATGGGATTTAGGCACTTCTAAGCACTGGTTTAACACCCATGAGAGAGAAAATGAGGCTACATTAAACAAGACCCACATTTTTCCTTTGCCTAGAGCTGAATTCCTATGTATGGGAGAGAAACAGCAGCACATAGTTGAGATTAGGAATCAGATGTCACCAACAAGTGAAAAAAAATGCAACTTTTACTGAGGGAATACTCTTAAAAAAATAAACATACTTGTCAGCCTTCCCTACCAGGGTACGCAGGGGATGACATTTATTCTGTTATTGCCCCTCCCACCCAGTAAGTAGGAAGGAACAGGAATATTCCTCACCATCATCTGCTTTATTGGCATGAAGTCGGCACTCTGACGTACACGCTCAAAAATCCTCTGGAGGTGTGGATTGATGAAGGCATCATCTGCCAAGGGGAAAAGCAAACAGCAGTCAGCACAGGCACTGCATTCTCCACTTGTTCTTCAGCACACAAAGTAACAGACATCTGCTTTCCATCAAGTCAAGTTCTCCTGTCCCCAAGCACACCTCAGTGATGGTTATGAAAGTAATTCTAGTTCAGAAATACCATGCCCAGAAGCGAACCCTTAGGCAGACCTCCTGAAGCACCACACCTTTGGAAATGAGCCAAACAGAACTCCTGCATGCACGCAGCAAGAGAGGAAAAAGCTACTTGTTCCTTCTCATTCCCATCAAAAACTGCATGTTACCTGAAATTCTCCTAGGCTTATCTCCTGCTGCAGCTAGAGAAAGTTTCTGCACCCTCTCCCAGTTAACAATGGAAAGACAAAGTATGAATACACAAGAAAACATGTTGAGAAGCCTCTTATACTTTGGAATCAAGCATCTATTGTCATGATGGTCACTGTCTCTGTTGGGAGAAGTCACAGATCCCACACATCCAGTAGCAGCACCGCCAAGAGCAATGGGCAGCTCTGCACAGCACAGAGCCTTTTGCTACAGCAACAGGTTGCACAACCCCAAAGAGCAAAGTGCTCTGCCCAGCCGTACAGCATTCAGACAGGATGCCGTGTCGTGGACATAGATTACAGAAGAAACCCTCTGGAGAGTCATCCCAATGACCCCATGTTCATGGTGTGGTTTAATCCAATTCATTCTAAGGGGCAGCAGTTTCTCTAGAAAGCTGTGTAATATTAAAACACCACTTACGCAAGAGCTGGACTCAGAGTTCAGCATCTGCTTTTGTAAACAACTCAAATGAAAAGCAGCTACATTGACAGAAAAGACAACTAAAAGTGACTTGTTTTAAGTGTCAGAAGGAATTTAGCAAACACATTTTTACCCTCATAAGAAAGCATGGGAGAAGACTGGCCCTCTCCCGCAAGCAAAAGGCTTCTACAATAGAAAAAGCCACCTGCTCTGGCAAACATTTGGTTCCATTAAGACTTGTAGAATGAGATTTCCCTGCTGCTCTCCCAGCTCTGGAAACAAGCCCTGGCTACCAGCCTTATTTTTGAGAACCTGGGCGTGTGTTTCTGATATTCATGTGGAAGTGCATCACTGATGTGCATTTACAAATACACTGTCCCAGGAAACAAGAAAAACAGCCACTTTAAGAGCACTGCCCACTGTCCTGGGAAGAGGAGTGGAAAGGAACTGGGGGAAAAAGGGAAGGGAGTAAAGAAAAAATAATAATGCAGACAGCAACATAAAAAAGCAACAACAAAACTCCCCTTAAAACTGACAAATCTCCAGTATCTCCTTGAGCACATGCACCTTAACGGAGTGGTTTTGGCATCCCTTCTGTGCATGACCTTCAGGAACTTGGGTCCCTAACAGAACTGCTGATTCCCAGAAGCAGACATCTAGGTTTTTAAGGTAACTGCTTTGAAACTTTTAGCTGGTTTAGCCTGCAGGTGCTCAGCTGCACCTGGACAAGGCAACACTGCACACCTGTATTCAATTAGCACATAACTCTGTTAACAGAAGAAGCCATTTCAAACTCACTAGGTCACAGAGAAGCCCAAGAAGTGGCAGGAACTGTCTAAAACTTCTTGTCCAAATAGCCAGCCCAAGAACAGAATAGGCTGCACTGCTGAAACTATCTTTCACCATGACTGTACCACAGCAGGGTTCCTAGGGCCTGTGATTTCCCCAGGCAAAGTAGCACACCATACACTTGTCACAGGAGTCAGATGAGGGCTGCACGGTGCCACTGAGGTTGGTAAAGTCCTGTATGTTCTTGACACCTGAGTGAAGTCAACTGGCATGTGTCCCAAACTCCTGCCAAAGCTCAGTAACATTAGGAGATAGCAAGGCAAGTGACAAAAATCCAGAGTATTTCTGTTCCTCAGAGCTGGTCTTTCACAGCTGTCCCCTGTTCACTCACATCCCAGGCTGGTACCTCTACACCCAGGCTCTGGCCACATATCAGGTGCAACTCACACCAGTGTCCTAAGAATTTTAAGTTAATCTCCATCTACAATATGCAGGTTAACTTCAGAGCCTATTTCCAGACGTGGCTCACTCATCCCACATGTGAGGCACTGGCCACACAAAGCAAGGAACAGATGAACTCCCGAATCTGCACTATGAACTACTGGTAGCAACACCTGGCAGCTTCTGGAGGGTGAGAAAAGAGCATACAGGTGGCGGCCTTTGACATAGCAGCTGCTGCCTGCCACCTAGCTTTGTTAGTGCTGCCATCAGCCCAGCACACACTCAGAACACTTGATGAGCAAATGAGCAATGATGTAATACCACAACAAGGGTACTCTGGAACACTGAACTGGTATTGCTCTATTGGCTAGACCAAGTTATATAATACAACACAAGATCCAGCCTCAATAAACACCTACAAAAATTCAGGTAGAAGCAAAAGCCAAGCAATCTGAGCACTTCAAACTCCCAGACAACTGACTCTGTTCCAGTGACATCTTAAAAGCTATTTCCAGACAAGTTTAAAAGCTATTTTTTGCTGGTTCTTTCCTTCCCCATTTTGTTGGGCAGGAAGGTGAAGTAGACAGGTTCAGATAAGGTTTGAAATCAACACAGCTGCTGTCTTCCAGGAGTAATCTAACAGTTAAGTGCAAAGACACAGCTGACTCTCATGCCTTCACCTGTGATCACTGACTTCAGAGCCTGATGCAGTAAGTCAGTATGAAATCTCTTCTAGAGAGAAAAGTGTTTTATACTTGATAAGATTATCAGCTATGCTGTTCTTTCTAGCAAAGTTTCTGAGCATGTGAATCACAAACAGGTTGCTGTAATGAGAGAGGGCTGTGGATATAACCTCAAACACTTCTGGTGAGCAAAGAACAGGATCATGTTCTTGTCTTCTCCTCCTTTCTAGCAGGAGGCTTGTGAGCAGAGTGCGATACAGCTCTGCTTCTCCACTGCTTTTTAACACAGGCATTAAAATTCCAGAGAGTCATCTAATTTTCAGTTGATTTCAGTTGTGTGCCTGACTGAGCTCAGATCTACAATAGGGGCACTGGGAAAGCAGCAGTATGAAATCTATACATTAGTTATTTCAGACTGGGATTAGGCTGAACTGACTCAAACATACCACCACTGCTGTTCTCACATTAGAAAGCAGCATGCCTAGCATCCGCATTCTCTTTGCGCTGACACATTTCAGACAGCTCACAACTTATCACAAGAAACTGACAGCCCACTCCAGGCAGCGCAGCTGATGAGGGCAGCTGCCCCACTTACCTTGGATGCTTAACATCTGTCCCAGCTTCAGCGCTGCCCCCCGCACCTTGCACAAGGTTCTCACAATTCTTTCTGCATTGGCCTCCGACAGGAACGGGCTGGAATCCATCACAGCTTTCTTTCCTGAGGGCAAGGAAAGAAAGCTTACGGATGAAAATCACCCTCAACTCAGTGAGCCCACAGTCAGTAAGTGACTTGCCTTTCCTTGGAAAAAAACAAACCAGGACTAAAACCCAGTCTTCAGTGCAACCCAAGGGCATGAATGTATACGCGTCATACTCCAGTTTGGGCATTGCTGGCTTGAGGACCAACAGCAATGAGACACAGCAGCACAGGCATCCATGGAGGCTATGAAAAGTGTCCAGGATGGTGGTGTTTGAATTGGCTGTACCAGATAGCTCAGTCTAACACACTACATAAAGGTCTCCCAAGTTCTGTGGCATAGGCTGCTGTATAGCCATAGCTTCAAGAGCAGCAGCAAGTGCAGCTTGAAGCCATAGCTTCAAGAGCAGCAATGGTGAGACACAGCAAGGGGGACTGTCTACCTTGGTAGCACACTGGGATTGTCTGAGAACGTGCTCACATGATGGGAGCAGAACTCATACCAGCACCCAACCTCCTTTCCCATATCCAGTCATTCTTGCCTGAAAGACATACATGGATACATGAACACACATTGCTTTGCAGCTGTACTTCTAATGCGTGCACTAGGCATCTGTAGAAAGCAGACGTAGCTTTCACATTTCCGAGTCCGTAATTGTATTCTTCTTAAACTGAAATCCACTGTCTCCTAATGCACAGGTATAACAAACTGTCCCAACACCATAACCCCAACATACAGCATCTTGAAAAAGCAGATTTTGTGATGAGGTCATGAAGCCAGTGAAATCTAAGGCGGTAGTTCTCACAGGAGAAGCTCAGCAGGAGCTCTCATCTGGGATACCACATTCTTCTTTGACAACTGTCAGAGGAAATCAATTCCAAATATCTTTCCCTACATCCTCAAATACATGTACCATTTCTCACCACGTTCTTACAGGCAACTTGCTTCTGGGAAAAATACCTAATTTGGACAGAAGAACATCCCAGCGATGATACAGTTACTTGTTCCAATGCAAGCAACAGCTTATGCAGAACATGGTCCAAAATATACAGACTCAAACATATATGTCCCTGTCCCCAAAAAAGGGTAAAGATTGACATTTTTCTTTCTTTCTTTTTAAAGAGGAAAGGGAAGGAGGAGGGGAAGAGTGACTCGATTTTTTGATCCCTTTGGGTGAAGCAATCCAGAACTCCTTCTCCAGTAGGACAGCTCCTCCAGCTCCCAGAGCGGGGACAGAAGGGGTGGGAGGGCATCCACCAACCACTGCTGAGCTGCTGCTCAGCGCCTGCTGACGGAGAGCCTAGCAGGAGGGAGGTCAGGCCTTACAGCCAGGCTGCAGAGACTGGAGCTGATACGTTGATCTTCAAGCTACTCTGTTTTCAACACTTCAGAGGAAAGGGTACAAAGGATAGAACAGCTGAAGCCAACATATACTACAAGCAGAGCCTGAAAGGGCACAGCAGCTGCAATGGCCCTGATGATCTCAGGCAGATGGAAATTACTGGTGTGCTGTACAGTGATTACAGCAACAAGAGATCCTCTCCATCTCCAGCTAGCTCTCAGGAATGTATACAGAGGGAGCTCAGATTGGCAAGGGGACAGGAAAAAAAAAAGTACTGGAATGCCTGAAGGCATGTACTGAGTTCTGGCTCTCAAGTGTCCCATAGGAAAAATTCTGGGCCCTTAGCAATGATGAGACAAACAGTCCCTCTCACAAGCTCCAGACACATAGGAGCTAAGGAGACTTCTAAGTTAAAGCCCCGCCTTCCTTCATAACGCCTGCACACGCAAATACCCTGTTCTGAGAGTACAGCAGAATGAAAGAGTTAGTTAATGATTAAAGTCACTTCCAGAAGCCAATGAACCCTAACAAAGAGTTTTTAATCAGAGAAGCAGCCCAACAGAGGCACTCAATTCTCTTTTCCTGGCAAGCATCTCATTGAAATCAAGACCAGAGGGGCACTACCCGATCAGCAATCTGTCCAAAAGCAGGTGATCAGCTGTTGCTTATGTACATTGCTAGAAGTGGGCATGAACAAGTAGCTAACCTGAGAGTCAAAAGCAGTTTTACGTAAGTTTCAGTGAAGAAACAACATAGAAAACAGTCTTCCACGGGTAGGTGGAAGACAACGGGTATAAAATGCAACAGAATTCATCAGAATATGTTCTGTATCAATTTTCATTAAGTTCTTCCCAGAAATAGCAAGCAACACTTGATACTAGAAACTATTTCCTTTCCACTTCAAGATCAGAATATTTTTTCCACTGGCACAGGCAGACCAGGGAAGCTCTGGATGCCCCATCTCTAGAAGTGTTCAAAGCCAGGTTGGATAGGGCCCTGAGTAGCCAACCACAACATGGAGGTTAAAACCAGATGATCTCTAAGGTCCCTTTCACCCTAAGCCAATCTATAATTCTATGACTTCACATGTATTTGTTTTTAGGACCATCTGCCATACAAACCTTGGAGCAAGGGAACAGTCCAGAACATAACCCGAGCACTTAAGACTAACAATTCAAGGAGATTGCATTTCTTCTTTCCTTAAGGAAACACACGTGTTCAAACCTGGGCTGACGGTCAGCCCTTTGGGGCTCTGCCAGGCCCAGCATGCTGCCTATCAGCACAGCCCAGTATGTAGGCCATTAATAAGTTACTAATTTGACCTTGAATCCACAGCGCCTTTCTGCTAGTAATGGCAATATTTAACTGGGTAGCGTTTTATTTTTATTCATGGTAATTTGTTCTACTCTCCCCTACCCAGCCCCTCTAACACTGTGCACTTACACATAAATTCAGTGACTGCCACCGCAGACACCAGCAACTCAGGAGGGTATTTTAAAATCAGCCTAACAAGAAAATTCTCACTGGAAATAAAGCATGGCCATTTTTTTTATTATTATTTTTTTTTTTAAGAGTAAGATGAACCAAATCAGTTATTAAAGCACTTAAAGAGTGCAGCCACATGCCTCCAAGCCCTTAAAAAGGCCCCAATTCCACACAGAAATTGGTGGTGGAAATGATTTATGCTAGCATTGTTACTAGAGAACGCACAGGAAAGTAGACATTTGCAGTCTCTGTTTGATAACAGCAGGGGCAAGACAACAGAAGTACAAGCCATGCTAGAAGGACCCGCCACTCAGGAGTTTGGGGCTTGCAAGTTTGTGTTTGTAGGATGAATGTTTCTAGCCCTGTTTTACAGGAGTGACATTTTCAGTTGTACTGACTGAGCAGGAGGAAAGGAAACCAAGAGAAGACCAGTCACTTCTGGATGCCGCTGCAAGTGTGAAATTCTCAGGCATGCCTTTCATCGTATGTGTGTCCTGCTTGTTTGGTGTTCCAAGAAATTACTGTTAACATAGCGTAGCAGTGGCAAGAGAAATGACATTTAATGAACTTCCAGAAAACAGGACAATATCTCATTCTCAGACAAGAGGCTTAGCGTGACCTTATGGTGCTGGCAGCCAGAAAAATCTTTCAACCTGGGCACAACTGCCTCAACCTGAAGTCATCAGTGGAGTGCAGAGGTACCTTTCTGTTTGCCTGTTTACAGAAAAAAAAGAAATAAGAGGTAGAGGTACCTATGCAAGAGGTTTCCTCCCACAGTAGCAAAGGCTGGTATTGCCAGAAAGAGCAGTAAGAAAAAGGGATCCTGGACTCAAATCTGCATACATGTCCTCTGCCCTGCATTTCTGCAGGAGCAGAGCCCTCAGAGAGAGATCTCATCCAGAATCATAGAATGGCTTGGGTTGGAAAGGACCTCAAAGATCATCTATTTCCAAGCCCCCAGCCATGGGCAGGGCTGCCCCCCACCAGCTCAGGCTGCCCAGGTCCCACCCAACCTGGCCTGGAGTGCCTCCACAAATGGGGCACCCACAGCTCTCTGGGCAACCTGTGCCAGTGCCTCACCACTCCCTGAGTGAAGAATTTCTTCCTAACCTTTAACCTAAACGTCTCCTCTTTCAGTTTAAATCCATTCCCCCTTGTCCTGTCACTGCCAACCCTCGTAAAAAGTCAGTCCCCCTCCTGCTTGTAAGCTCCTTTCAAGTACTGGAAGATTGTAATGAGGTCTCCCTGGAGAAAGTCATACCCATTGTAAAGTCCTGTGGAAAACATGCCCAAGGACACTATAGCTAGAGGCTGTGGCTAACTGAAGAGCAGCGAGAGTGAGAGCCTACATCACCCAGAGTCCTTCTCATGTTCTTGGTTTGAGACACTTCAAGAAAGCCAGAGGGCTAAAATAGTCTTTTCCTTCTGCCTTACTTCAACACTTACCACTCCTGACCAATTCTCCTCTACACCGTGTAACCACTGCTCCAAGATCTTATCTAAGCAGGCAACACCAAGAAGCAAAAATGAAAGCAAGTAAGACAGCTAAAAATAAAACCCAGGTAATTTTTCCAATTCCCTTGCCCAGCATTTAAGTCAGCAGCCTTCACTGCCATCTATACTAACCAAGGTTTGTTCAAGAAAATTACTTTTTCCAGAACTTGACTCAGCCTGCAGATCAGACTTCTGGCCCCTGGTTACAGTTACAGGGGAAAACAACCATTTCCCTAGCAAGAGGAAAAATATCTCAAGCTACAGTTTCTTTATTTCAAGAAAAAGTGTCTGTTGCCTTCTAACTAAATAAATAAATACCTTTTCATGCTGTAAGGCTGAGAAACAAAGCTTATGTACTCCAGCACATTTCATAGCTCTGCAAGCTCTTGTTTATGCTTTAGTGTGTGCCTGCTTAGAAAATAATCTGACAAGCAGAGAAATACCAACAACCGTGCAGTTCCTTCTCTGCTTAAAGCAAGGCAAATCATTAACTTCCAACAGGTATGAACAACCTGTCAAACATCACAAGTGCTGAAAGCAAAAGATTTCAAGTATTCTCTAGAGGATGGGTCGTGTTTGCCTACATGCACGCTCTTAAATCAAAGCAAAGAAACTCATCCAGCCTCAAAAACCTCAGGTCATGGAGAGAAAACTCTTTGCCAAGGATCCTCCTTCTTTGCTGGTCTGCTCTGCATTGCCTGGTTGTAAGGGAATACAAAAATGCACATTATCAGGTAGTGTCCAGAGCAGTACACAACCCTTTCCTTCCCCTCCACCACCAGGAATGTGTCAGTTCTTCTGTGGGGTTGCTTTTGTTTTGTTTCTGAGGTTTTGGTGGTTTTATTTGTTTCAGGGAGTGAGGTACAGAACTGTAATTTGGTTGGTTGATTTTTATTTCTCCAATTCTAAGCCACTCCAGCACCTCCTGGAATAGAGCTTCTCATTTCCTCAGTCTCCATCCATCCCTCACTACTAAAAAAGGGTGGGGAAGACACAAACTGGCCTTGTAGTACAATACTAATGGCCACAGAGTAAATGAGAACTGCTGGGTGCTCCCTATGTATCACAAAGCAATGCTTCTGAACAAAAAACATACAAACCAAACCATACAGAGCAGCTGAAGACCATGCAGCCTGCAATAATTCTAACAACTTCACACTTTACAGCACGCCACCAAAACGTTCCACTGATAAGGAACCAGTGCCTTGAACCATAGGTCTAAAATAACCTCATATTTTCTAGGAAAGAACACCACGTGCTTTTTAGGCCATAAACCATTCACCCACATGGTACCATTCCGTACCACTGCAGTCCACCAAAGCATAAGCTTAGAAAACAGCCACCATAATGCAGCCAGGTATAACTCAGGAACATTTTTACCTCCAACTTCAAATAAGCTGCACGGATACAAAAACTGCTCAGAGAAAGATAAAAGATACTACAAGTAGAGAAATGCCATTTAGCATGTACATTAAGTGTTTTGTCTCTCTTAAGAACAGAGGATGGCTGTTCTTTTCTAAATTCCTACTATGCAGAACCTCCTTACATTTCTAGGAGTCTGCAACCAATAACAGCATGAAGTTTTCAGACATAAGGGCTCTTGTACACTACGTGGTTTCATTGAACAGTCCAAAAACCATTGTTGTACCAACACAGTCCAAGAGAGGACATAAGTATGATATTCATGCTCATGTGTGATTACGAGAAAATAAACTCTGTGAACAATGCTAGCAAAAGTATTCTCCCACATACATCTCCATCTTTTGTCTACACACTGAGGTTGTGGCTTACTTCAATAGGAAGAGAGAAAGCATAGAAGGATTGTGTTAAAAACAAAAGAACTAACCGATCTCCCAACTTCCAAAAGTATACAGTCTTTCAAACAGCTACGCAAGCAGTCAGTGGCAGCAGGGGGAAGAAAAAAGAAAGGAAAAGGCTGAGGATGCAGAAAGAGCTTACCATTACGTTCTTCAGGTCTAAGGCTCTTCTTCGCAACTTCTGCCAACGCCCCAATGCCGAGACCAACAGCTAATCCTTTAAAATAAGAGGTGGGTCAGAATGGAAATACCACGACCACTGAGCACGTATCTTTTGCACTTGAAATTCAGTCATCTTCAATCAGATCCCACATACAAGACAATTACTTGGAGCAGAAAGTATCAGGAGTCAGTCAGCAATACAGTGAAGATGGGTATCTCATCAACAAATGTTAGAGACAGAAAAGAAATGGCAAGTCACTCACACAGTACTTTTCCTATTGGCCTTGACTCCACACTCTAGGCAAAGTTTTTTAAAGTTCATTACAGTCCAAGAGCTACAACCACATTAGATCTAGACCTTACTGCAAACTTCCTGGATTTTCTTTACTGCAAAAAGATCTTATTATACTGTTAATAAGAACAGACTTACAAACCAGAAATGTGAATAAGGGAGACACAAACTGGACAGAAAAGTCAAGTCATACATAAAGAGATCAAGAACAGCGTGAGTGGAACTGATGACCCATTAGGCTACAAAACGAGTAATAAAAAGTAATTTGTTTCACCATTTCAAACTGCAGGAAGGAAAAATAAAATAAATAAAGGATGATATTCAGTACTATAAATGCAGCTACCAGTAGTCACTCCAGCTACAGCAAGCAACATATGAAAATGCATATAAGTAACAAAGTTCAGCAGTGCCTCACACTGATCACAGAGAAACATGAGCTCAGTAGGGAGAGCAAGAAAAGCACTGGAGAAAGAAAATCCTTAATAGTTCCAGCAGCATGTTCTTTGCTCCCAGAACTCTGCTGTACGTGTAACTGTGCCTCCTGTTACCAATATATTCATCACCCTGCAGTGCCTTAATGTCACAGCAGAGAGATCAACACTCCCTGGTACATCTGGGAACAATGAAAAAATACGTAAAGAAATAAACAAGGAGGAGGAATAATTCAAGTATGAGGGCCACAATGCCAAGAGTATGGGAATTCAGCTTTCTGAACCCCAGGAACGTTACATGAAAACTGCTTTGACCTTCTCAGCATTTTTTTTTTTTTTAAACTTACTTGATCTTGAGCACAAAAAACCAACTCAAATCCAGTGAGGACTGCCAGTAGCAAAGGAGGCACACAAGTACTACCTTCCTCAGCAGTTAGATATGATACAAGAGCAACAAAGACGGATGAAAAGTGTAACTTCTTTCTGACTAAAAGCTAAGAGCCGTAACGGTAATGAAAAAGCCCAAATCAAGCTCTGAAGTCAAACCATCTGTTTGTGAGAAAGCACTTTCCTATCAGCAAGCTTAACACAAAAACGGAACCACCTTCTGTTTCAGCAGGAGCGCTGTCACAGCCAGCCATCAGTCTGTGCAATCGTAGCGACCTTGCAGATGCGGGTGTGCAAACTCACCTCCAAAGTTGGCAAGCCGCCCGATCCTCGTCACAGGAACCTTCCGCTCCCGGGCCCGTTCACTGAGCTGCCACAGAAAGACAGGGCAAGGAAAACAAACAAGTCAGTTACCTGCAGATACAGAGTGCAACTTCAAAAAACACTCAAAGAGCATATCTGTGCTACAGACAGCTCTTCTTGAACGCCAAGCCAAATATACAGTGAGAGATTTTCAAATGAGCACACTGCAAAAATATAGCTACCAAACTTAAAATACATTAAACCAGGAAATAGACAAGAGTGGGAAAGACAGAAAAGCTGATAACCATGTTTAGAAAGCCCGTGTTCACTTTTACCTCAACAGCCCTCAAATTCTGAACTTGGAGAAGCAGAGCAATATCAACCAATGCTAAACTCTCTTCTACACATGCAGTTAAAACTCTTGGCAAGTCATCAGATCGACAGGACTGTAGATGATTTCCCCACAAAACAGCCAAAGCAGAAGCATACAGTTTCACTGAAGCAATACCCTGAGTAAGTGAACCCACAGCAGCTGGGTCTGATCTGATACGGGGTTTGAAGGAGGCAGGTTAGAGCAGAAGGCAAGTATCTCCACTGTGCATTCTGCTGTGGGTTTCCAGTGTTGGCTTGCACAAGTATCACAACTGGTGCTTCAGGGCTCTATGCTATTCTCCAATCTACTAATACTGAGGACAACATTCCATCCACTTCTAGGAGGACAACAAGACATAGCACATGAAGCCATGGCCTTCGCTGAGTGAAGTGTAGATCCAATCCATTCTTCATGGCCATAGCAAGATCATTAGCTAAAGGAGACGCCTTCAAGAAGACGACAGACCCTTCAGGGCAGCCTTCAAACCACTGTAGCCTACAAACTGTCCACATCTTCTCAACATTTCACTTCAAGAACTGTGATGAAATACAGACCCTTCATTACTGTAACTTGCATCAACACATTGAGTCCGCACAGTCTAGTGAATGAAAGGGGAACTCCTGTCAACACAAAGTTTCAGTCTAACCCTACATAGGCATTTTAAACATCCTCTCACATCAGAATGTTGGATATACAGGGGGTAGATGTGAAAGGAGATCCTGTCACAGAAACCTGGGTTAAGAAGCACTGACACTTCTATCTTTTCCTCTCCAACAGGGAATTTCAGAAAGAGAAAAAAAATAGAAACACAGGAGAAGGTGATTTATGGATAATCCAGAACAGTAACAAGAACCTATAATTATGAAAAACACACACAAACATACACATACCATCTGTTTGTAGGGTTTCTGCTCAGTTTTGGCCTGTCTGGCTTTATCAATATCTTCAGCTGTTAATCCACCAACAGAGGAATGATCTTGGTGAAAAGCCCTATTTTGTCCAAAGACAGCAGCAAAAGGATTTCCAGGGTCCCTAAAGCCTCCAAATAACCTTGCATCCATTTTGGGGGGGAAAGGCTTCTGACCCAGGCCAGAATCTCCAGTCTCACCAACGCTTTTAAAAGGTCCATTTGTAGTGTAAGAGTAAGCAGGGCCTTCACTGGTGTGTTCATGAGGCTTGCTGGGGGCAGCAGAGAAGTCTCTCGAAGCATCTGATGGCTCTTGTGCCAAGAAGTCATAGTCTTTCCCAAAATCCTCACTGAAATCACTTAAGTTCTCCTGTTGTTTGCCCAGTTCCTGTAAACAGTAATAGAAACACTTTAAGTAAAGAACTTAAAACCTGCTCCCTACTTATCCACGGTCCTCAGAAAAGGGCATGCAGTTTGGCTCAGTCAAATAAGTAACTTGTTGAGACTCTGGCACATTCACAGCAAAATAGAGAAAAAAACAGGAAGAGATGCTGAGGACATCTAGAACTACCGGCAATCTTTCAGTGCCGCTGATTGGGCAAATTCATAGATACATTCTCAAACACCAGTACCTGGAGATGCCCCAGTCAACAGGATTTTAATCCTGCTGTGGTCGGTTAAGCAGTCAGTGTATTTTAGACTCTTTCCTAAACGCTGCATACATTTCCTCTCCTTACAAAAAAACACCACCAGAACATCCTTGCGATTATTCAGCAGGTCTCATGCTATTCTGAGCTTCAACTTCACAGCAAGGGCAGAGGAGAAATCTGTTTGTAGGGACTGTGGCCCAGCACTGACTCACAATTTCAAGCTTCAGACTGCAGATTTCTTACAAAGTTCTTTTGGCAGCAGCTTCTTAAGCAGCTTCTACTCAGAATGCAGTCTTGCAGGTGTTTAGACATGACCTCTCTCATGTAGAGAAACACGCACAGAAACAGGAGAATATTCTCTCCCTTCTTGAATGCAAAAGGAAGACAAAGGTAAAACAAAACATGGTCCCCATAAACAAACATAGGGTATTTCTCAGGACAAAGCTATTGCAAGCTTAAGTAGAAATAAGGTAACAGACAGGTTCTAGGATTGAAGCTTAAGGAGGCTGCCAGGACAGCCCAAGCTTATTGCATAAAATATCATTAAAACCTCACCCATTAGCTTTTGCTTTAAAATCATTATCTGAGCCACATCATTGTTCTAAAGGATGACTGCTCTTAATGTAGATAAGCCTCACTTTTTCAAGAGATGGCAGCACAGCAAATGCGAAGCTCTTATAAATCCATTATCCTTGTGCCTGGTAAGAGAAGCTACTGCTTAAAAAAAGTCTGGCTTCCCTTATGTTCCTCATTTGCAAGCCTATTCTTCTGAAAATCCAGCCTCAGCTGCGAGCGAGGAACACATGAATATCCGACCTATTCTGAAACACATTACCTGTACCAATTCTGTAAAGAAAGGAAGCAACAACGCCAACAAATTCCGAGAGCTCATTCTCTTAGTCAAAGAAGAGGTAATCAATTACTGAAGTCTGAAGGAGACTTTAAATAACAAAGCTACCAGCCAGTTTTACTTGATCTTTAACAAGATTAGGCAAGCAAAGCACATTTCATTGTCAGCAGGCCTCAAACACTGAGTAATGGAAGCCAGTACACTAGTAACCATCCTCTTACACTCCTGTCCAAGCACTTCTGCATACTGCTGATGTTCTGGACAATTCCTGCATACTCCAACACCTGTATTAGTTATTTTAGTAACGCAGAGAGCTAGGCTTATGATAGGATTTCCTCGGCTCTACACAACGCGGAGAGTACCCGGAGCAAATGCCAAACATCACACTAGACTGTGCACATAAGAACTTCTCTTACCTGCATTTTCCCCCAGGCAGAACTAAACTGCTCTTCAGCAGTGGCCTGGAGACTCCTTGCAATGGTAACTGCATCGCCCCCAAGGACCACCTGCCGCAGCTGTCCTGCTTGGGTTTCCAAGACTGCTTTACTGAGCTTTGTCAAACCTCTCATGACCATGATGGCATCTCCCGCCATGACTGAACTTCTCTGCTGAAAAAAAAAAACACCAAAAAAAACAACAAGGGAAGAGGTCAAGGAACACGTCTGCAACCTTGTTCACGTCACCTAAGAGCTACTGGCATATAGCAGACAATCTTGCTTCATTTTGGCTACCAGCCACCACGGGAATTTGTTTGCAGCTCAGATAACACTTTAGTCAGCCTGAATGACAGCTAGTTAGCTGTCACCTTACCAGGCAAAGCGAGACCTCTTCTTAGGACTATCCATGAATTAGGACAGCATTCCAGGATTTCACACAAATATTTAAGCTACCAGTGACCAGAGGAAGCAAAGACAGATACATTTCAGCAACACGGCAAAGTGTTTTCAAATATTTAAAGAGCATTAAAAGCATTAGCGTTTGACCTTTGGTTTTCAGGACATGGAACATGTCCTCAGCAACTGATAGCATGGATGAAGTGTACTGACAACTGTCACATCCCATTCCTGCCCCGGAGTCATGCCTGCTCATTTTACATAGCCAAATTTCTTCCCCCTCACATCAATGAGTAAGCTTTGTCTGTCCTCCAAAGGTTGACTGCTCAGTCCTCAACTCACTCTACTACTTTTAGTTGGAAACTTAAGCAGACTCAGAACACTCACCTACCGCAACCTAGCACTCAATTTGAAGGTATCACACTGCAATGATGCATCTTTTTATTCCATACCCCTTCCTGTTTGAGAGGCACTGTCTCGATTCCTTAGAGTTAATCAGTTTCAGTATCTTCAGATACAAAGTAAGCGCTATAGGGTGCAGGATGGTGTGTCTGTCAAGAACAAGTTACACTGACTCCTTTATGTGCATGGGAACTAAGCTTAGGCTCAGGGCACTGCCTTTCCTTCATGTCTGTGGTTCACATAAAAGAAAACCGGGAGTGGCCAGGATATGCCTTAACTATACAAAAGGGAGACCTTCACCTTCTTATTTCATTCACCTCTGAGCATTAGAAGGCCACAGATTTATGTTATTTCCTAGGTAGGTACACAGACACCAATTCATTTTCAGAAGATAACCTTCCAACATCTACATACACACAACAAATATAAAGGTTAACACACTGAAGCGGTATGAGTGACACTAAGTCAACAGTCCACACGGTATTACATGCAAACCACAAGCAGCCTTTGCAGGAAAAGCAGAGCCTGTCTCAGAAACATGTCCTATAGCTGAATTTTGTAAGCATGTCAGGCAAGTGTAGAGTAAGCTGTGGTAACTGAAGCGTTTAACTGGCAATGGTTAATCAATGATCAAAATCAGCAACAACTGCTGTAGCCAGGAAGTATTACACATTACAGGCTTTAAAGTATGGTTGTTAGAAGGACATTCAAGTGTTAGCAGCATATCTAGGCTACAGCTAGCTCTAAAAATAAAAATGAAGTCAACCTAGGTCATTATTCTGTGGTCAACCTTACAAAGCCTGTCCGTAAGCTACAGACCTGTAACAACTGTTATTTCTCAATGTCTGCAGCATTTAACCAATGGTTTAATGCTGCATAATGCACTTTTTAAACTTGAAAGATGCCTGTCAGTTAAGGAAATGTATCCTGTGGACAGGATGGTCTGTTTCTTCAGCTTTCCTCACACACTTTGTCCTCCAGACCCTTCCCCAACAACACAGCCCTCCTTTGGACACTCTCTAACAGTTTTACATCCTTCTTACACTGCAGCACCCAGCCTGCACCTACTGTGGGAGCTGAGGCACAGCGCAGAGGGAACAGCCCCTCCCCGCACCCCAGGGCAGCGCTGGGCCCAGTGCCCCTCAGAGCACACTGCTGGCTCACATTTAACCTGCCATCAACCAGAGCCCCAGGTCCCTTCCCATAGGGCTGCTCTCCAGCTTCCGGTTGCCTAGACTGTCCATACATAGGTCATCTCCCAAGGTAATGCCTCCTATTTATTTCCATGGAAACTGCAACGGATACGAAGAGCACAATGACCCTATTTGATGGAGCAAATTCTCAGCTACAGAACTCTGCTTTTCAACATAATCACTACCACGAGCTCTGCATTTTCACCAGCAGTGAACAAGAGCCTGCGCGCCACACCTGTGAAAATCTGCATAGCCTCTGACGTTGTGGGCCAACATAATAAAACAGGAGGCATAACTTGCAAAGGAACCCTCGTACATCCAGGATTGCCCCATCCCAGCTGCAGAATCCAGCACTCTCCAAGGACATTCACTAACACAGAGGCTAAAGAGGAGGAGCACGTTTTCAAAAGTGAGACCATACTCCCTTTTCTTAAACAGGATTGCACCTCTAAGCCATCTTCTTCCAGTTCCCCATCTTTTGAGCACCAAGCACTAGCCTTTCACAAAGCAAAGTCAGGAAAAGGCAGAGGAGGAAAAAAATTATACTGCAATGATTGCTCCTTCAGCACTAGGCGTCAGGAGAAGGTACGTTCACATCTCAGCAAGAGCTACTCAGCTTAGAAGTACGACAAAAACTGAACTGATACCGGAGGCATTTTCCACAATTGGAAGAAGTCCCAGCATATCTAGTTTTGTAGATCCCTCATTTAGCAGGGCACATTGGTTAATTATCCAGAAAACGACACAGAAAGCAGAAACTAATGAAGTTACTGCAGCCAGAATGAGAAAGACGAGAGAAAACACATGCTAGATAATCAAGGGAAAAAAGACTTCACACAAAAAAAATAGCCAAGAATTATTAGAATTATTTTTTTTCTTCAATAGAAAAGCAATAAGCACAAGTAAAAACAGGAAATATCAAAACTGGAAGCATGTACTTCCGAGGCAGAAGACTGATACGTAAGCCCAACAGTATACACAGATTGATACCTAGTGTAGGCTGAAGGTAAGGGATATTTTTCTTACACTAAGCTCTATTCATGCTACTACTAAATCAAGAAAAAACAGCATAAGCAAGCTTTATCAAAGTGATTTAAAGGAGTCATTTCAAACTGAATTGGTTCCAGCATAGAAAGCCTGTATTACACTTGACTTGTCTCCTGAGGACCCATTGTCTGGAACTGGCAGAGGAGGGCACTTTCTGTATGCATACACACAAGTCATCACATCTGCACAAGTTGTCAGAGCGCCTGCAAAGCTATATCAAAAGGAGCTGACAAATGCCAATCAAGAGCTATTCTCCCAGTATAGGCTGTGTCACAGTTCCCCAGTTTCCATGGAAAGCACTCACACCTACAAGCAGCATATGACTGAGGAGACTAGAACAAAGTCATCCGCAGACACCAGACAAGATCCACAGAGGGCCAGAGACAAGGCAGAGGGGCTGATATGGGTTAGATACCACACTGGTAGGAAATTGCTTCCTGACATCACATGAGACTTTGAACCCTATTGTAATGCCACACAACTAAACCAGGTAATAAGGCAAATTGCCTGGGATGCTCCTGCGTGCAACACCCACCCACCTAGCAAGCCACTTTCCTTCAATGAGAAACACCATTTCCTTCCGTTATCAGCATGCCAACTACCGGACTGCAAGATGAGCAAGTATAACATGACAGTAAGTGCAGTAACAAACAGCTTCACAACAGAGAGCTAACTAACAAATGCTGGTTTCAAAACTGTTCTCCATCTATCACCCTTCTCTTCCCCATGCTAGCAAGTGCTCTACAAACATACAGGCTAGTCTGACTCCTAGACTTCCCCCCCCTTTATTCTTTATTTTCTAAAAAAAAACTTATTTGTATCTATACATACAAGCACATGAACAAGACAAAAATTAAACCCAAGAAGATTTCTAATTGTACAGAAATATACCAAAAATATTTTTTGAAAGTCTGCTTCCAAAAATACAGCTCTCTCAATGTAAGGGAATTACTTCTCTGCCACCAACAGTGTGTTACTCACACAAGAAGGAAACTCACCCGCTGTCAGTTCAAACAAACTCCACACACACACACACAGCTATACAGTAGTTTTGCAGTAGCCCACATTTCCCTCAGGTCTCCACAAAATTTTAACCGCCTTCTTTATCTCCAACTTCTCTTTTAAACAAACTATAGTAAGGCAGATAACAATTATATGCTCATGAAGAAAACGATTTAAACAGTCTCTATGCATTCTGCCAGGTCATTATTTCCATTATTGCAATCACTGCTATCTTAGTTGCATCTACACAAGGGCTATAATCCTGGCATCAGTGATAAAACCACACCATGAACACCAGACTGACTGTGGTACCAGCATGAAACAAATAACCAAAAAACACAATTAAAATCCCACAACCACAAGGTACAGATCCCACAAAACAAGATACAGGTCACCAGCTAATCAGCACACTTGTTACGTGGCCATAAATCCAGCAGTAGACTGTAACTTCAAAATAAGTATTCATTAAGCTTTCCTGTAACCTATCCTTTTTTCAGATTCTTCCATTTCTTTTCACGTTTTGCCATTAACAGCCCTTTCATGTGATCCTTTCATTCACGGCCTTTTTCCTTTCCATCACATACCTCCCTACCAATCCCCTTTATACCAGATTTCCAGGTCTCTGCTTAGACAGATTTTCAGTAGCTAGATTCCTTGGGTCACAGCTGACCCAGTTTTGAACCATACTGGGCACAGAGAAAACAGCATGTTAAGAGGAGGTTGCCATCATCCTCATCATCCCTTAAACTGAGCTGAAGACCTGCCCTGCTTCTCTTTCATTCTTCCCGCTCTCCGTATCTCATATGCACTTCAGCTCCAGGAGAAATTTGTTCCAAGATCCAACCTATAACAGAACCAAGGGCTCCTATATTTGCCTCCTGTCCTGTCGCTTTGACTCAAGCCTCCTTAAGCCGAGTTCTTCCAAGTCTCTGAAAGAGCTTTTAAAACTACTCTTGTACAAGAAAATTTGCCAATGCAATTCAAACAAACGCCTATGAAAAGCAGGCAGAACCTGCTTACTCTCTAATCATTGTAACAGCGATATGTGCACTGATAGAATTGGCTGCTTGGCCGTGTCTTCCCACCAAAATTCAGAAAGCTTCACAGTCATTTATGGCAAAAGACAGCTACTTCAAAATCCAGCACCAACAATTTTCCCCATAAATGGCTTGATACACAATGTAAGAGTGAAAAAATAACAATAATAAAATACTTGGACACTTTAGAAGTAAGCCTTATTTTAGGCACAGACACATCAATGCAAAATGAATGCTCCGGACCAACCGCTCTATTTACTTCTTTCTGGACGCTGTCTGGGGTCAAGCAAAGGCACTGTCGCAGCCACATGCCTGGAAAGTGCAGCAGCTCTTTCTACCACGATCATGATCTAGAAATAATTCACTCACAATTAAGATCCTAGCAAGGGAGTGTAAGGGAGGCCACTTTCCTCTACTTTCCTCCACGCACTAATAAATTCTGTCCCAGGCATGTGCTGTTTCCCACTACACCGAAGCAGTCTTCTCTTTGACTTTAAGGCTACCGCTCGCTTGCTTTTCCCCCAAGACTGAGCTCTGCCATTGTTCCTAGGAAATAAGTGCATGATCAAATCCAGATGCTTGTACTCTCTCAGAGCCAGACAAGAGATATCACCAAAGCTCAGCTCCCTGCTGGACGCCATCAGAATGCTGCACAGCCCCCTAGCATGAAGCTCTGCACAGGTAACCGACAAGGCTGCCTACTGATTTGGGTTGTTTGGGTTCTGCCCCCATATGCTCTCATGTTGTAATTGTCTTTATTTCAAGTTTTAACTTTCTTAAAGCACACGGAATCCAGTATGGAAACTGGAAACCAATACGAAAGCTATGTTTCACAATCAAGTGAGTTTCCTTTAGACTCAAGTACATCATTACTTAAGAACAGATTCTTGAGAAAATAGAAGTTCTTCCTCTGCCACTGAAAGACACATCACTCTTCACTAGTAGGTCTCAGAGAGCTACACAAAGGAGATTAATTTGAAAGTTCTCTATTTTAGAAGATAGCAGGTAATCTACCCAAAGTCACACAGCACCTCAGTGCTGGGGTCGGGAAGAGAATCCCTGTTCTGAGCACAACAATCCTTACAGTATACCTCCCCATTAATGCAGGAAGAAACTCAGATTCATCACCAGTTTGCCAAGTATCTTACTGGTACATAGTTAACAGACAAATTTAAAGGATTAAATGATGCACCAGCAAAGGTTTTCAGTCAAAAACTTTTTAATTATAGCCTACTGCAAAACTAGATACACCCTGTAACTTTCTTGTAAATCTATCTTCCTATGTGCAAGATGACCTTTTTCTTATAATCCTTTTTGTAGAGAGAGACAGAACTATGCACATTATGTCTCAAGTCACTACTTTAAGAAGTCAGGAAGAGGCACTCCATACATGCACCTTCAGGTGGCACAGATGCATTCTTTGCTCACACAGTGAACATAACCCCTCCGTTATCATTGTGAACAGCAGGTCAAACACCACAGCCTCCCACTATTGATTCTGGAGGTGTACTTATCTATACAGATCCTGTGCCTTTCAACCTTGCCCTGGAGACTAAGGTTGTGATCAAATTTAGAAACTTACATGACAGGCTATTCATAGATCCCCTAGCTCACATAGTTAGGGCACTGGTAATGCTTCTTCTACTGGCCGTGTCAGAACCTCTCTGTAAGAATATAGGATGCAACAAGAGGTCCGTAGGCAAAAGAGAATGCTTCAAGAAAACACAAATTTATCTCATTTTCACCAAAAAGGAGAGGCTTATTGGGAAAGTGAAGATCAAAGGCAGTTACGGTTGCAGTGACTATGAAACAATGGAGTTCAAGATCGTTATAACAGCGAGGAGGATGCACAGCAAGCTCACTACCCTACACTTCAGAACAGACTTTGGCCTGTTCCACAGATCTGCTTGGTAGAGTTCCATAGGATAGCGCCCTGGAAGGAGGAGGGGCCCAAGACAGCTGGTTGATGTTCAAGGATCACCACTTCCCAGCTCAAGAGCAATTCATCCCAACAAAAAGGACAACGGGTAAAATTGCCAGGAGACCTGGCAACAAAAAGGAAGCCTACAGTGGAAGCGAGGACAGGTAATTTGGAAGAAATACAGATGGTCAGAGAACTCAGGGATGGAGTTATGAAAGTTACAGTCCAAAGGGAATTGAAACTGGGCAGGGATGCCAAGGGCAACAAGAAGGGCTTCTACAAGTACATCAATTACAAGAGGAAGACTAGGGAAAATGCAGGTCCTCTCCTGAGGGAAACAGGAGACCTGGTCATACATGACAGTGGAAAAGCTGAGGTACTGAATGCCTTCTATGCCTCAGCAAGACTGGCCTTCAGAAATCCCAGTTCCCAGAGGCCCGACTGAAAGGCTGGAGCAAGGAAGATGGACCCTTGGTGGAAGATGATCATGTGAGGGAATACTTGAGCAAACTGGACACTCAGAAGCCCGTGGGCCCTGATGAGATCCACTCACAAATCTATGGTGAATCATGTCAACAGGGAGAAGTGCCTAAAGACTGGAGGAAAGCAAATGTCAGTACCATCTTCAAGAAGGATGACCCGGGGAATGACAGGCTGGTCAGCCTCACCTTGATCCCAAAGAAGGTGATGAAACCATTTCCAAGCGCATGAAGGGAAGTCATCAGACATAGTCAGCAGGTGTTCACCAAGGGGAAGTTACACTTGACCAACATGGTAAGCTTCTACAAAATGCCCAACCTTATGGATGAGGGGAGAGCATTGTCTTCCTGGACTTCAGGAACCTCATGGAGTTCAACAGGGATAAGTGCAAAGTACTCACCTGGGGAAGAACAACGCCTGGGGCCATCCAGCTGGAAAGCAGCTCTGCATTAAAGAGCCTGGGGGTCCTAGCAGACACCAAGTTGAATATGAGTCAGCAACATGCACTTGCTGCTAAGAAGGCTGATGGTATCATTGGGTGCATTAGGCAAAGTCTTGCCAGCAGGTCAGAAGTGGCAATCCATCCCCTGTATTCAGCATTTGTGAAGCTGCACATGGAGTGCTGGGTCCAGTTCTGGGCACTCCAGTACAAAAGAAACATGGACATATTGCACAGGAAGAGTCCAACAGGGGGCCTCTAAGATAGATCAAAGGACTGGAGCACCTCTCCTAAGAGGAGACAGAGAGTAGGAACTTTTCAGCCTACAGGATGCTGAACAGAGATCTTATCAGTGTGTATAAACACCTGATATACGTGTGCAAAGAGGATGGAGCCAGGCTCTTTTCAGCAGTGCTCAGTGCCAGGACAGGAGGCAATGGGTACAAACTGAAAAACAAAGGGTTCCATCACAAAGCACTTCAGGAGTTCTCACAAAGAATCATTTTACTTGCAGCTTACTATCCAATCTTTCCTAGACCGGATCACAAAGCACTTGGATTGTATCAGACTGAAATGAGGATTTAATACTCCCAAGTGGCATAATTCAGCCAGCAGAAGAGCTGTGACATTTCAGAATACTACATTAAGTCCTTTTACAGCACATTTGATCAGCACATCAAAAAAGCATGGTATAAGGCTGGTTAAAAAGGAGACCTGAATGACAACAAAGAAGCTACATGTAGATCTAATCTACACACACGAAAAAAAAAAAAAACAGAGGAGAAACTGTAGAGGCAGAACAAACACAGTAACAGAACTTCATAAGCAGAAGCTACTACCTACACATCATAAAACAGCCCTGGGATCGCATCCAGTTCTACCTCTTATGCTGAGAAGCGCATCAAACACGTCAGGTACACAAGAACTGGGAATTTAAGATCTTTGCTTTAGCTCCACAATCTCTGCTGACTGATAAAACACAAATGCCTGACAAACAAGGAGTGAAAAAACAGTCCCCCACTTGCCTGTAAAAGGACTGTTGGAAGACTGGATGCCAAAACAAGTTCTGTTCTTGCTGCATAGATTCAATACGAGCTATTATTAACCTGCTCTAAATATCACAAATGAAACAAGCAGAGTTCCATTACACAGCACAGAATTCTCCTTGACCGCAACAAAACAAGGTGATGAGCACTCAGACGGTAAACACGTCAGGGAATTCTCCACATCTGACCTTTTTTTCTACTTATCACACCACTTTATTTTGGACAGGGAGACACTTTCAAAGCGCAGCCGGTGGCCCATTTTTTCTTCCTCTTGATTAAGACTGGTCAACATGCTACTGTTTATTTTAAGCATATCTTACTCAAGGTTACAAAGGTCATTGCTAACAGTGTTTACAAAAGGAAGAAATAAATCCTCGGGTGTAAGAGCAAGCAGATCAACAAGCACACGAGCCACTGCTGAACTTCTCCTTTTATCTATGGATAAGTGAGAGACAAAGTACTTATGACATGGAGGAAAAATGCAAGAGCCCCAATGCTCTGCTGAGGTGATGGATCTGCTTTCAGCCTTCCACTCCAAGCAATTCCTGAGCCCCTTCTGAAGCCTCTCATCGATCTACTGCTGATTTCGACCACAATCTTTCTGCACCCGGCGCTAAGAATCATTTTCCATATGCTCGGAGCATACAGCCCAGCTCAGCAGAGCAATCCAAAGACAAGCAACTCAAGAGATAAAGCTCAGTAGTTGATAGGTTCATTCTTTACAGAAAATGAAGAAGTCGGGTTATTAAAAGAAGAATCTTTTACACCCTTTTCCTTTCGTCCGTGCTTAAGCATTAAGTAAAAGAATACGTTTATTCTTACGAAGACCTCCTAACTAGTTTATTTTCCCACCAAGCGGAGCGCAGAGTTCAGGCTGCCGTCCCCTCGAGGCACCGCGGCGCTCCCACCTCCATTCCCGCTGGACGCAGCAGAAACGCGGCGGGCCCTCAGCAGCAGCCCTCCCAAACAGCGTGCATTTCTGCACGCGCTGGGACGACCGGTAGGGGAGGCCGGGCGCCCCGCACAGCGCTGAAGCGAATTCCGGCCGGGAAGGCCGCCCCGGAGGCCCGTTCCTGCAGCACCTGCAGCCTCCCGCGCCGTCGCCGTTCGTCGCCGGCCCCCTCCCGCATCCCCCCGCCGTCCCACCGCAGGAAGCGCAGGGTGCCGCCTCCCCGAGGCCGCCCGCTTGCCCCGCGCTCACCTGCCGCCGGCCAAGACGGCCACCTCCGCGCGCCCAGCGCCGCGCCGTGTGCCCCGCGCGACTGTTTACCGTCGCATCCGCCCCCGGCCCTCCGTCCGACCCCGGCCCCGCCCCCTCCGCACTCCCATTGGCTCCTTCGCGCCGCTCGCCCCGCCCCCGGCGGAAGGGGCAGCGAGGAGCGTGCTGAGCCCGTGCGCGGCGCGCCCCCACCAATGGCAGGCGGGGGAGGGCGGGGCGCGCGGCGGCTGCAGGGGGACGTGAGGCCCGTGAGGTCCGTGCGGCGGTGGCGGGCGCCGGGCGCGAGGCGCGTGTGGCACGGCACGGCACGGCACGGCACGGCGGGCGGGGCGGGGCCAGGCCGCCTGGGATGGGCCTGGCTGCGAGAGTGAGTGGCAGCAGGAATGGCAGCGGGAATGGCGGTTTCCCGTCAGTGGTGTGCCGGGAGGGCGGCAGGCAGCGCCGCTCGGTGGGGCTCCGTGCTGAAGAGACGTTTGTGTGGGGGCAGGCGCTGGCTTACGGCGCTGTTCCCCGCGGGCTGCCTTCCCGCGCTGTCCCGGGGCCGGCGGTAACCGCTGTGGTGCTTATTGCAGTCAGCAGCTTTCCTGCCCGACCCGTAAACCCCGTGGTGCGTGTGCTGCAAGGCTGTGGTACCGCAGGGGTGTATTTGCACAAGGTATGGGGCTTAAATAGTTCCTTTCTTCTTAAACAGGATTCATAGGTGTCCTCCAGTCGTAGCGTAGTTTACAGGAGTGACCAACAAACAGCCCTGAGCTTTAATTTCAGCCGTGTTAATTGCTTGTTTTGGCCCAGGCTGTAAGCTAACCAGCAGCCCGAAATGGGCACTGAAGGACATTTCATAGCCAGCTGTGTACAGGGCTCAGTCCCACGGCTGGCAAATGCTCCCGGTCCATTTGCTAGTTCCAAACCTCCCTTCACTGTAAGGGGCAGTTGTATCCCTTGCTTCCAGCTGCCGAGACCAAAGGTGATTTGGCCAGTATTCATAAACACATAAAATGTTGCTTAAACATTACATACATTCCTTCATGTGTTTTGTTTTAGAGAAAAAAAGAATAGCATCCTTCCCAAGCCCAGTCCGTGAGAAGCTCCCTGCCCAGAACTGAACAGACAGCTACAGTACAGGTACGTTTAGTAAAACTTATCACCCAGCTGCTATCCAGATTGGAAGGTCAGTACTAGAAAGGCTAAATTTGAACTTAAAAGGTTAAGGTACATTATTGGCTTCATTGCTCTACACCCAGGCCTTGCACAGACACAATACGTCTGAAATGCAAAGGCCAAATATGACGCTTTCATGTCTGAGAACTGGATGGAGATGAGACATGCTACGTGATGCAAAAACGTGGCTTTAATAAGATACTAGCCTTGAGAATTTTGTCTCAAAACGCAGTCGGTACTGACATCTCCAGAAATACATATGAATTAACTGTTGTTATTTTTTCTCTAAAGGAATGGTAATCCTTACCCTCATCTGGAAATAGATGTATTTGAGATATCTTTCTTTACAGTATGCTCTTTCATCTACAACTGTACTGAATTTGGATGCCAGCTCTAAGTTTCTGTGTAACACCCCTTAATTTGCGTCAGCTCAGCATTAATTGTGAAATATACCTTACTCACTGTGCTGAGCACAGAGAATTCCATGGGTTTCTGCATGAACACGCTGTCATAGTTTGAGATGTAGGCAGAACAAGCAAAGGATCAAGCTCTCCCCATCTTTCCAAGACAGGCCTGGCTGGTTCGCTTCATTCCCATGTGGTAAACCATTCTTGCAGCTGCTATTTAATTTGCATCACACCTTCTATTGCCAGGCTTTCTGCATCCTTAAAAGACCCCTCGTATTTGAATGCAAGACAGGCTTCTTCTATACTTAGACTGAAGTGAGAAGGGTCTGTTCTCCATGGAATTTGGAATGGAAAGAGTTGGGATTAAAAAACTGGACTGAAGCTGGCAGAAGTTGATACTTTATACTTTTTTGTTGTTGTTGTTACCATTTAGTTCTGCAGCGGGAATAGGAACAGGACACCCAGGATTCAAAGTCTGTAATCAGGAGGCTAACTTGTGGGATTTGGTTGACTAACAGTGTTCACGATCCTAAATAAAAAGGCAAATGTTGTATGTACTGCACAGGGAGAACTGTGCCATGGCAGAAGTCTTGAAAGGTCGCCATGCACTCTGAAGAGTAATGGCAAAAGATAAAATACAGTCGATATTTAGTGCTACCAATAATTAAATTTATAGCTCTGAATTCTGGAGAAAGGAGAGGCAAACTACTTCAGAAATAAACCAAGGAGTCAAATATCAGTGATTTATTTAATAGCCTAGTGGTTAACAACCCCCGTGGGCTTTAAAAGATCCAAATTCAGCTTCCTTCTCTGCTTGTGAAAACTTTAAGCATTCCACCCTCACAATGAGACTCTACTTGTTATGCATGTTCTTGCCTTCTACCCTCTATCCTTACAAATATTATTCTTACTACTTGTTATGCTGTACGTGATGGAAAAGCTCAGCAATAGGAAATGAGAATAGAGTACTCATCCATCCTTTCCAAATCCCAGACAAATGTACTGTCTTCCCTCGTGCAGACTGTTTTCAGAGGCAGGACATGTGGATGTGAATTCAGTAGGGGTCAGTCCAGGCCACCCCTTCTGATTGTATGTTTCACGTTAAAAACTGTGGCATCCATTGATGCCTTAGTGCCTCCAGTATGATGTGGCAGCAGAATGAGGCTGTTACATGAGTTTGTACTTCAGCATCTAAATCCTGTGTAATTTCTGCGTTAGATTCTTGTATCCTTTTGCAGATCTGTGCAATGCAGATCTGAATTGACAGAGCAAGTGCGAGCAGTTCTGTGAAAAATTAGGAGTCTCTTGTTTTCCTATAAGAAGATGCAATAAGAACTCAACCACAGTTTATCTTTGGTACTATGGCTTTCATTTGCTTCTCACATCTTATTCAATATTGTTACATTCAGTCAACTTTCAATGTATTTGCTGCCTTATCCAGAAATGTGAGCACCTCTAGAGAATGCTCAGTGTAGCAGCTAGAAGTTATGGATGTGTGCAGATGCTTTAGCATTGCCATCGTAGCTTTACCGTGTATTGCCTGTTGACAGTTTCATAACAACGGGCTTAATTATGTAATTTCATGAGGTGGATAAACAGCTCTGCTGCAGGACTCAGTAAAAGCAACAAGAGCAACATGGGGAAGAGAGAATCTTGGATTCTTTAAATGTGATTTCCAGCAGGCTCACTGTCAGGCTTTGGGTGAGGCTGCTTTTCTCCTCCTGCTTGCTGTTTTCTGAGGGAAGTCTGTTTGCTCACCAGCTAACAGCTCGCTGCTTACTGAATGCCAGGGAACACCCAAAAAAAGCTTGCCAGTTCTGATGTTGACTGCTTTGAAGAACTCAGAAAAAGCTGGCTTCTGTCAGAGCTTTGTACAAAGTGGGCCAAGTTCCCAGGCGTGCAGGAGAGGAATTGGTCGGGCTGTTTCAACTTCATAAAAACAAAGTTAGAGAATCAGAGCCTGGAAGGATCATCGGGCCCTGCAGTCAGAAGGGTTTCACTGCAATGGGAAATTAGTACTCAGACAACTAACCTGCAGGAAAAAAAGTTAATGTATTCTCAATTAAGCAACTATTGGTCTTGTCATCGGGTTGATGAGCATCAGGACTATTCGGAGAACGCGCAGAAATCCTCTTACATAGACATAGGACAGGCCCAAGCTGTTTCTCTGACCACAATAAAATATGCTTCACCATCCTTCTCCCACATCCACACAGCTAACCACAAGGCAAAAACTGCTTTGGAAATGCTTCTGTCAGTTCTTCCTCTCCAAGTAACCACCGAAGCTCAGATAAAGCTACATCTTGGAAAACTTCACCTTGTGTTCACTCAGCTTTAGAGTAAGGTTTCTGCAGGGCAGGAAGAATTGTCATATCTGCCTACGTAGATTTATGGCGTTCCATCAACATAACGCTGCAATGATGATGAACTGGAACAGCTCAAGGAGAACTTACTGGACAGGTGGCTTGGTTTCAGTAGTTAACTTCTAAGTATTTCAAAACTTTGGCAGGTTTCAGTGACGCTGTTTGTACCATATGTTATTTACATGGCTTTATGGCCAAGAACGAGAGCAACAGCCTTGTAAAGAAATGGGATCCCTCTGACTTCAGTCAGTGGCAGATGCACATCCACTATCATCATAGGATCCAAATCATGAGCTATTTTTAGAGCACTTTGGAATGCTTTGACTCCTGAATTGTGTATTTTCACCCCCAAACGCTCACACTTCTTTTGTATTTGACCTTCTTTTCTTTCTCCCCTCGCTGTAAAGGGAAGGAGACAAGGCTCAATTTCATTCTGTTGGTGAAAACTTTATTCCAAGATGATTTAGCTCTCTTGGAAGGAGGCAGCACATCAGTTCTTGCAACAAATGTTTTCTGTCCAACATGCAGTGTGGGCAATGGGACAGGTATTTCATGAACTTCCACCCCTATTTTCAGTCCAGGGCTCTCAGCAAGCAGCCTTGCCCTGCATGGCTGGAAAAGTCAGGGGAGGCCAGTGGGGCTACTGAAAGGCTGAGACTCCTTGCTAGGAGGAGGTGGGCAGAGATTGCTGTGAGGTTATACACAGTGGGGCTTTCGACAGGGTGTTTGTCGCTAGAGCTGTATAGCTCCAAGAAATTTGCTATACAGTACTGACCTCTAATAGGAAGTGGGGACAGGCCCACTAATGCTGGGATTATCTTTAATAATCAGGGAATAAATATAAAGTCTACTCTTCAGGCGTTTTAGAGAGCATCCTCCCAGATTGCTCAGGGACGTGAGAGAGATCACAGCCTCTTTATCTTTCACCAGGGTTTGCTCCTGCCCCCCTGCACACACAGGTTCTCACTGTGCCAGATGATTTCTTCCCACTGGGAGAGAAGAAGTGTTGCAAACATCTTCTCTCAAAGTGGAAATTTACATGCAGGTATCTTTTTTTCCTTACACTGTGAAAGAACACAGAAGTAGCTGTTATTCTCCAGATGGGGTGGTAACAAGTCACAACAAGCCAAAGCTACAAACACGTTCATCACTGACAGAGGATGGCTGGAAAAAGTTGTGCAGTACACCACACTTCACCACCACGCTGCTTGGCTGTGGTTTGTGCCAGCCACTGTTGCCTCCAAACTTTGCCACGTGGCTGCAGTGGGCACTGGGTGCTTTGGAAAGTTGACGATGAGCCCTCGGGGGTGGAGGGCGCTGAGAGAAGGACAGAGACAGGTGGCAAGATAGCACAAAGAGCACTAAATGGAAGAAAGCAATACCAGTCCTTGTCTTTGGGCTGCTTGTGGGACAGCACATTTGGCTGCCACTTTAGCAATTAATCCTAGTGATAGGAGAGCCCAGGTTGGAAAGAACCTTGGAAAATCATCAAGTCCAACATTCTGTGAGAAAAGGGAGCGCAGATGAGATTATCTAGCACTCTGAGCAACTGCATCTCCAAAGCCTCGTGATGGGGATTCTACCATATCAGTGGGGTGGTCAATCCAGTGATGGGAAGTTCTCAGTGTAAAGAATTTCTCTTATTTCAAGACAGTAGTTCTTTATTCCTGGGCTAGATAGATCCATTATTTTTGCTTACTGTAAATTGCATTTGCTTGTATAGTTTAGCACGTGCTTTGCCTTTTCCTCCTGCCACCTAACTGAGTTTTAGATGTACCACAACAGAGCCTGCAGAAGCATAGCAGAAAGAAAGTTCCTCATAGCTTCCAGGCAGGATTCACTGTGCAGATAATAACTAGTGAAGCCATTCACTCCTTGGTGAAACGTGGAAACTAATTTTGAAGCTAGGCAAACAGAAGCAAGTCCCTCACCTGCATTTAGCCATTCTGAAGACCCTTAGATGAAGGACAGGAGGGTTATCTAGAAGAGTTTCCACAGAATCAGGCTAAACAGGAAGATGGGATAGAGAATACAGGAGAAATGGGGCTGTTTCGGAACATTTCACTAGGTTTTGGAGAACTTAGCCTTACAAATTAGCACTAGTCATGGCAGTTTGGTGGCTAATGGTAAAGCTTGCTGCCAAACACAGCTGCTGCTCCACCTTTGGCAAAGTATGGCTGCATGTCACATTGCTGCAGCACAGTGTTGGCCCAGCCTAGACTCAGCCTAAACGCAGCTCGCTTGCTTTCACTGCCCCAAGAGCTGCTCTGCCTTCTGGCTTCCTGGCACCTTGCCTTGCTGTTCCAGCCCACAGCACGGAGGAGAGAGGACAAGCTGGGGGGGTTTCCGAGCACCTGTGTGGCAAACATGCAATCTCCTCAACTCTGTCCACTTGCTGGAAGGTGATTCACAGTCCTAACCATTTACTTTTAGTAGTCAGTCTAGGGGACAAGCTGAATCACTGCTAACTTTGGATGCTGACTGACCCTTTTCCTGCTTTGTTACGGCTATTGATCCTACACTTCAGGTCAGCTGAGAAAGGCTACATAATCTGATCTCCTGTATCTATATTTGTGTCATCACAGCTGGAGAGGAGGATTCACAAGTGACTGACACATGAGTTCAGCTGAGGGGGGGGGTACTCTTGCAGTTAACGCCTCTGGAAAGAATGACACATCAAGAAATGGTCCAGACATCCAGGTTAAGCCCTTCATTTAACCCTCAGCAAATACTTCAACTCCTATCTGTAAAGCAAAGCTGCAGGTAATTTTCTGCTCTGTCATGCTCTTGAAGCCTGGCTCCTAAAGAAGCGCACTGAAAGCCTCACTGGAAGCACAGCAGAGTAATTTCAACATGCGCTGCAGCTGTGCACTCTGAAAAGAGCTTGCCTTCAGGCACAGCAGCACCAAGAACCAGCAGTACAGGTTCACTCTCCCAGAGTGAACTCTCAGATGTTTCCAAAGGAATTTCTAGCCTGGAGGAGCCCAAGGCGGGATCAGAGATGTCCCTTTACTTCAGCAGCCCCCCTAGATACAGAATCTAACGATGAAGCGTGTGACTGTTCTGTGCCATCCACTCCACGGACTTTGAGAACTGTCACTCTAGTTTAATTGGTGGCCTGCTTTCACAGCACAAGGGGCAGTTCCTTTCCTGGAAGACAGATCTCTGTTCTCTGCAGCAGAACTTCTATTTCATGATGGCACTGAAAAGTGCAGAGACACACTGACAGCAAGCAAGGTAACTTAACCCTTCAGATAAGTGCTTCAGATGCAGCTTTATGTTCCCTGCTAGCCCTGATTTTTCCACCGTTTATATCTTTAAAACTATAACTGCACTGCTGTGATAATCCTGGGTAGAGAAACCCTACCTCTTTTGTAAGTCTAACCTTGTTAGGGTATGTTGTGTTTCTTCTAACCTTGTATTTGATCCATAGGCTAACAGTCCACAGATTGTAGCCTCTGTAGCCAAAAGCATTTGCTGGATTTCTGCTCCCCGTTAGTTCTCCATTCAACCCAGAGTTTGGATTGCCTGCGTGATGAATTCTCCAAAATTAGTCATAGTGTTTGCCATTTTGGTCCTTGGTTTGCTCACCCAAATCACATAAGGCCAAAAATCACAGATTTTTTTTTTCCATATTAAGGAAGAAAATCAAATGGTTTCCATGCCTCTTGAAACCTGCACATAACACTGCTGTAAGACTAATTATTAGCACAATATTTGGAAAACAAGAATAGCTCTGATTACATCTCCAGGAATATCACAAAAGCTGTATTTGGTGGGGGCTTGAAGAGATGGCATGTGTCTTCTGGAATGGTAAAAGGGCAAGGAGATCCTGCTGGAATAATCCTGTTTGCACTACTATCATTTTATTGTTATTAACTATTTGTTGGTACATCAAAGCCATGGCTTTAAAAATAAGCCTGACTGCCTACCTACCTACCCGCAGCCCTAGGCACCATGCCTTGCCTTACATTAGTTCTGAATGGCAACTTGAGTTCTTCCATAAATAGATGCAGCTCTACCAAGTCAGGGAGAATTCTAATTGCTTATATTTAGCTTTGTAAAGCTTGAGGACGGGTACTGTGTAAGTTAAAATGTTGGACTGGTTTTCTGCATTTGCTGTTACTCTTCTTAAATGCAGGTTAGCTGTAGAGTTGCTCAGATTTTATGCTTGGGCGAGCAAGGGTTCTCCTTGAATTCATACCAACAGAGACGCTAGAGAAAATAGGCCTAAAGCTTTCCCTACTCTTCTGATTCTTCAGGCCCTGCAAGGCAGCAGCAGTTAGGGAGCACTAGGCTTCACACCATTTATTTCTGCACTGTCCTAACCCCGAGTTGGCCTAGAAGCTGCCACATTGTTCAGGCTGCATTTGAGAGGACTCAAGCAGCTCTCAGTTCTGGAAAACTTCCACTCCCACTGCTTGGCCCCATACCTGGCTCAGGTTTCTATATCAAGAAGCTTAGTTAGTTCCACTTCATAGTCTTATTTATATCTTTTTAATACTGAGCAATAAATAGTACTGAACACTGACACCTCCCAAAAATGTGTTCCTGGGCACCTGTCAAACAAATGAGTTGCATGAAGGAGAAAATAAACAGTTCATATTCACTTAACTCCTTGACAGCTGAGGGCAAACATCTTGAATTCAGTGGGAAATGACTGAAAGTCTGTAGCAATACGATGGAAATGGAAGGAAGGCACTAAATGCTGCTTATCCCCCAGCATTAGGCAGGCTTACCACTGCATTTTTGTTCCTGGATATCGCTTCAGTCTTACACATTAGGGATTGTTCTATGCCCAGGCTATGTTAGTCCAGATGCAATGAAACACTCATTCTAAACTAGAAAGAAGGTGTGATAGGGTAGATGTAGGAAAATGCAAACGGATGGCATCTCCTATAGGACTTCAAGCTGTTGAGTGACACGTACATGAAGGTGGTTATCATTCTAACCTACCTGACAGCTGTACGTTTTCAGGGAGGCATATCATCAGCAGTATTTAGGATTTCCCCAAGGTCAGACTGCAGTTTAGCAGAGCAGGCAGTAAGGTGAAGTCAGTGAGTGCACAGAAAAGACAGACAAGCACTTTGCTACACACACACACGCTCACTCAGGTCGCAAGATCACTGGGCCCATTTCTCACGTAGCCCCTAGGCTACAGTTCATCCTTTTTGAAGGGCATACCACAAATCCTGTGCCATGCTGTGCAATGCTAACAACATGAACAGAACTTCACTTTTATACGCAAGTGAAAACGTATCACTCAAGAGACCACTCCACATCATTTTAAAACTCTTGTATGTGTGTATATACATACATATATACACACACTCACAGTGAATATATATCAGTAAATACATATAAACATTTACACAGTTAGAACCACTCCAGTATATACACACACATTATACCCCTTCACTCACCAACCGAGTACATTTAGTTGCACTGACAGAATCCATTGCTCAGTCACCTTTCAAATTATTTTATAAGTTATGCAGAATTTGCTCAGCGAAGGGCCAATCTTTGTAAGCACAAATCTACAGAGAACTCAAGCTCTATCAGTGATACTTCAGTAAGAAGGATCCACCCAGTTCCCTTCACATATCAACTTCACTTTCAGAAAAATAAATAATTTCTAACAATATGCTACAGCCCTGTTAAGCCAAGCAGGATTTTTTTCTTATATATAAAGTATTTCACGTCATCTACACCATGCAGTATAAAATATAAAATCACAATTGCAAGTGATTGTATTTTGATTTGGCCCCATAACTGTTCTCATTAAAAAGAAAAAGAACAACTATATAAACCTTAAAAAACAAGCAGACAGTTTGTTTCCAAAGGAAAAGAGCTATCAGTAATAATTAGTTGTCTGCAATTTTTACATTCAAACACTGCAAATGTAAGTAGTAACAACAGCAAACTAAACCAAGAGCAAAAGTTACGTACTTGTCCAAACTAAGACACACAACTCAAAACACCTCACGTGCTTTTTAAAGATTTGTTTGAAGCACCTACCTGATGTTCTTGTTAAAATATCAAAAAGTAGATTAGCTTGAAGAAGTCTACTGGGAAAAAACATTATCTTAAAAAGGCATACTTCAAAGCCTTATCTAAAAAGGATTCTCAGACCTGAAGTTCTGCATCTCTCAATGACTGCATTGTTCAAAAAGCCCTGCATAACGTTACAATTTTAAACACTGATACCCATCAGCTGTCAAAGAAAGCAGAGCTTGTTTGTCACACACTCAAGTAAGAAGAAAAAAATCACAGAACTATTGCTAAAAATGACCCTCAGAGTAGAAATAAAATGTTTTTTAAATCTGGAGGAAAACAGTGATTAAGTACTAACGGTAAGGATAGAGTCAGACCTGCTTTTCTTCACTGGCAACACGCAGTGTGATTTTTGTTGTTTTTTAAATGAAGTCACTTGAGGCTGTGTCAACGTTTCCAGCATTAGCGGTGCCTTATGTAATGTCACAGCAGATTCCTGTTTGCACCCCCATATTTTGATACAAATTATGACAGTATTTTCAAAAGAGTTCCTTTTACATTAAATAGCTATTTTAAAATTTGTAATAAAAGCTCTTTAAACAACAGTACCAAAAACTAGGTAAACCGAGCTTCAGTCAGCGTCAGAGGACCTCTTCACAGAGGGAAGGTAAATCCTCCTCGGGAACAGTTACGATAATGTACAGAAATGAGACCAAAGATACACACAAGAAGTTACAGGTCAACTGATTTACTGGGAGCTGTGCAATGATTTCCACGCTGAGGATCCAATCTGCTTAACAGTCAGCCCTGCCTTCAGCTGTTAGCTGCCCGGGTGGATGCATTCAGAAACAGAAGCCTGATGTTCAGACATCCTGCTGCTGACATCCCATCTAGAACCGTGGCGGCCATGTCTCGCTAGGGTCAGAACAAAGAGACACAACTGGGGCAATTACACAGCCTAGCATATAAAGTTCGGCATCACGCATCAGTTTAGTGCTCACAATGAGGTGTGATGCACTGCTCTGTTCTCTGCATACTGCTGTGCTTTTCTAATTACAAGCAAGACTGACTTTCACTACACGTGCACACAACACTTCAAAAGTGTGAAGTGCTGACAACTCCAGAGCACAGCAAAACTTGACTGCAATTCCAAGGCTAGAACGCCTGAGCTTTTGGAAGCACAGATCAGACCCTTTATCTCTCCAGTACCCCACACTACATACAGGTTTCCTTGCTGATAAGAGCCAGTGTGCACATTAAATAACATTTAAGTAATGCTCTGACATCTGCAACGAGCCAGGTTTTCCATTGGAGTCCAAGAGTTAGGAGTCCTGTGAAAAAGTTCAGCTTAACACGTAGCTAGCTTTTTAGTACACATCATGTCACAGAGTTACTGTTTTCCTTACAAATATATGGCACTAGGTGAAAAACGTTATGACTTATTCCAAACAGTGTACCATACTTCACAGCAGAGCTTAAAAAGAATTCTTCAACTCCCACTTCTTCTAAATATACAGCTGGTGGGAGGCCAGGGTGTCCATGAACGGTCGCACAAGGTTGTCTGTCGAGAAGTAGAAGATCAAGCCAAAGGTGATGGAGATGGGAAGAGCAGGCAATGCTTTCTTAAAAACAGCCAGTAATAAGAGAGTTAAACATAAACCCTGCCAGAGAGAATAAAAACACAAGGAAATAAAGTAAGAAGCCCAGAAACATATCTCTGGTAACAATCTAATATATAAGGAAGCTAGATACACTGTACAGAAATTGAAGCCTGCCTGAACTACCAATGAAATGAGATACATTTCCCCCCTATCTTCATCTTTCTAAACAGCTGGCCAAGTATTTTCTTCAGCAATCTTGGAGCACAGCTCTAGAAATTAGTGTAAATAGCTTGTGCTGAGATATTGAGGGATTCATTTATTTTCAGATTATTTTACATTTTGTTCTACACCATTCTGTACCAATTACTGAACCAGCAGATAAACCACGTGGTCCTGTTGAACTGCAAGGAGTTTCACTGGACAGCTGTAGCATACAACAGCACGTACTTCTACCACCTTCACACATTTGAAGGTCTCTTGGGGGGGAAAAAAAAAACCACCAAAAAATATCCCAGTGCTGTTCTTTTGACTGGATTGCTTATTAAAATAAGTGAATTCCGTTTTTATTTCATAGCAGCCCAAAATCCATCTCTTAGAAAACGTGGAAGCTTTTAAAGGTTTGGGATATACAGTACGGTTGGATTAAGTATATTCAGGTATGGATTACTTCTCTTATCTGAGCCCTTTTGTCTTCCTTTATGATGACAAAACTTCAGAGACAATGTTCACACTGGGCTCCACCAAACATCCATTTGCTACGGATCAGCAGGTGGGACTATTTATTTTTAAATCAGTGTTTCTGGGCTGCATGGCTGGCTACAATCCAGCTGACTCTATGGCTCTGTTCTTCACACTCTTCGTGGACTTTATCTGGCCTACACCTACTCCACAGTGTAATTAAATGATGTGCCCACTGCCTGGACACTTCAGGGACAGTTTTGGAACCAGAAAGCCACACAGCACTAGAATTATGAAACTGAGAAGAAACCAGAACAAATTTAACAGCACCTTAAAAGACACAGAATAGGTTATAAGGCCTGAGAGACAGAGAAGAGCTTTCCCTACAGTAAAGGGACCCTGTGCTGGACCCGAGCACACAGAGGGACGCAACTGTACAGGCATCTCTGACCTATGATGTAGGATACATCAGGAAAGGTAGTCAACACACTATTTGATTGATTAGATTTCTAGTTCTAGTGCTCTCTGAGCCATGTTCTTCATAACTGAGAGTCGCTATAATTCTCTACCCTTGGGGCCTAATCAGGGAAATGGAAACTCAAGAAAGACACAATAATTCATTTTCTTTTGTCTCCTAGAACTCCTGCCACTGCTTTTCTTCTTTATACCAGCATCCTTCTTGAAACTAAGAACTAGTTACTACTAATAATTTTCTACCTAGGTGAAAGCTCAGTAGCGTATAGTCATTGGATCTGGCAGGCCTGAGTCCTTAAGCAGGTACACTATGATAGTCATCTACTTTTACTCATAATTTCCATGGATTTTTAAGTCTCCTTATGCTGTTTTTTTTTTTTCCCAGCTCAAACACAAGAATGAAATATGCCTTCATCCTCTTATATCACAGTTCTCCTTAGCAAAAGGGAGTTAGTTAACCTCCTTGACTACACCTGCTAATCAACATGGAGTTCATAATATTAACTCTTGCTTCTGACAAAGTCCCCAGTCTCTGGGGGAACTGAACACTGAAGCAAGCATGCAAGCAGTTTAGCTGTTACTGTTTTCCTAGGGTCTGTTTGACCAACATCATCTCTACATTTGGCTCTGCTCTGAGGAGTCCTCCCTCCCAGCCTATATCACGCAGCTTCTCCTAGAAGTCACTTAAAGCCTGTCATTATAGACAGAGCACTGGGCTAGAGCACTGGGCTAGGAAATCCATGGGTGCTTTCACCTGAGTACCCAGGACATTACCTGGAGCGATTTAGCAGTCCTTAGCTGTTTGTACTTCTGGCAATATATTGCTGTGCTAAATAAGACTATAGTAGTTTCAAAAACTTGCTCACTTACTATGAGAATGGCTACAAAGCAGGCCAGTGTAGTATTCCAGTCTCCACTAGGTGTGGCAGCTGCTTTCCCAACCAGCACACTGTAAAATATGAAGTCTCCAAGGCCCAGTTTCACACCTCCTGCAAGAAGTGGAAGGGAAAGAAAACAAGTTTTACTTCTCCTGTTTTGCTTCCTCCTGAACCAAGTCTTGTCCCCTGGGGACCAGGTGAAGGTTGCCAGTCCTGGCTACCAATCAAGCTGAACCTTTTGCATTCTGCACAGAGGTAAAAGGGATGATCTCCACAGATTACTGAGGAGGCCAAGACTTCCAACTCTTCTTCTGCAATTATTTTTACGTAACCTAATTCTCAGAGGTGCTTCCTTGTGCTGCCCTCCAGCTGAGGAAGTGTGGAGACAGAAAGGAGGGGGGATGCAAGGGGAAGAAGGAACTGCTTAAATTGTTAAGGTATGTCACTGGAACCACAAACCCAGAACAGATACTGCAGCAGCAAGAAGTAATACAGTTAGGACCTTAGTTCCACTGCAAGTCACAGCTTTTCAAATAAACTGCAATTAGACCCAAATGAGTTACAGTGTTAACCACCATGAGTAAAAATGTCAGGCCCTGATCCTGACGCCACTGAAAACAACGTATAAAGCTTCTCTTACGTTCTTCCTCTTCCATCTCCTCTAAAGTGATGGGATGGCTGGGAGCAGGGCTCCTTGCGTCCAAAATCTGGGAATCTGAATGTGAACTGCTACTGTGGTTCTCTCTCCCATCTTCTTGTTGGTTCCACAAACAAAGGCCAAGAAGGAGAAAAAAAACAAAACAAAACAAAAAAAAACCAGCTCAACCATAGACATTCAGGGTATTTGATGAAAACATGCATGTTGTTATTTGGAACAGTCCAGACAGTTGCATGCTCACAGCTCGCTTGGCTGCTACCCAGGAGTTCAGTGGCCTAAACAAGTGAGTAAATGCACAAAACTAAACATTTATCTACCAGTCATTATAGACAAAGGGAGTTTTCACCTCAGTTCTCAATCTGTGGATGAAACTGTCAGACGTGCTGGTATCTGCTGTCTGTGCAGGCTAAAGTGACAAGTGAAACTGAGTAAAGTTAAAACATAGTGCCATGTTTTTACTTCTTTAGGGTGGAGGTGCTCAGGTAGCACAACAAAAAAGTGGATGACTAGGAGAGCAGCCATTTATGAGAAAAGTTCTGCCCTGAATCACATTGACGCTGGAGTTGGCTGATCATGCACAGGTAAGCAGACATTTCCTTCTTCACAAGTTTTTTTGTTTTTTTGTTAAATCCTGTTAAACACATCTAAACAATAGCTTTCATCTTTTCCACGTGCTTTCAGAAGCATCTGGCCTGTGAGACATTACCGTAGCTGACAGTTCCTATTTTTCAGAAGCGCTCGTACAAACTTTCCAGTTCATGCCAGCCTGACAGGATGCTGCCACTGCAGATGCAAGCAGACCATGACCTGGGACACACACAGAGCCTCCACTGATGCATTCAGTAAACCCAACAGTGTAGTTTGCTCCTGCTCTGTGCTAGATTTAAAAGTAGGAATGCGTCCCTGTGGTCTGTTGTATGTCAGCTACTTCAGCCTGAAAATAAGCAGTATGTTCCATTATCAAACCTCAGAATACAGTGTATTTCTTTAGTATAATAAGCTGCTCTGAAGTGCAATAGGACCAGATAGGAAATACTTGCAACACCAGAAGTCAATCACTCTCAAAACTGCAGTTTAATCTGCATTTTATGAAGGTATAAGCAGTGGCACACAAATTAACACAGGACCAGCTAGAACATAAACTTGGAACACGTCAGCTACTGCTTGTGTAACTGCCCAAACCTTTACCCAAGGGTAATTGTAAGAATGTCCATTTTCCTTGTCAGAGTAAGCCAAACTGAACTTAGAGCTAGGTTAGAGCACATCTGTTTCATGGCAGTTGCCTGAACACAATACACTGAAATGCACTGATGTTCACCAGTTCATTGGCATTATTGTTATGAGCCTATGTTGTAATTAACCATCACCAGCTGGTAAACAAACAAAAAACCTCAGGACCCACTTCCACCTTTGACTTCAGTACATCTCAAGATGAGTTTTTGTTTGAATAAAGGCAGCCTGAATACTGGAACTCCCAACATCATCTAACAATCTTTGCTGCCAGTTCAAAGAGCAGGTTTCAGAGCACCATTAAGTTTTGCAACTAACGTAGCAATGCTACAAAAAAGTGTGTCCTTTGAGATTCAAGGGCTTGCATTTACTTGCAGTCTCAAACATTTATTATTTCCATGGGGCACTGCTCTGTATAGGAGAGTGACACGCAAGCATACCTGCATCCCATGTCTGTTGGCTTTGTCCTTTTGCTGCTGTGTCTGGTTTTGCCATTCCAACTGTCCATATCATAGCAGCTAGAAGAAAGAGAGCAAGTTATCAGCTGCTTAGAACACTAGTCACTGTAGCTCAGAGCAGTTAAGTATTTAGCTATCGCTGAAAACATAAACACTTCCCCCTGTAAATGCTACTGGCTCTCCATTTGTTTCCCTAGTTCCTTAGAAGGGAAGGTCAGAGCAAGTTAAGACAGTGCATCTGTTCAATTTTTAAGAGTCTCAGAGCACAAGTCAGTATTGTCTTATCTATAGGCTGAAGAAAGCAAAAATACAGAACAAGGGTCCTCGTCTCCTTTGTTTCCCTCCTGGTTTCTGTCTCCTCTGTTCAGAGGGAACAGTTGCACAGGAAATGATGCTAGTACAAATGTAACCAGAGGTTAAGTTGGATGGCATACTCCCCCTCTTCTGCTAAAGGTAAACCACACAAACGAAGGAGACAGTGGAGCTCAGTGCCAGTTTTCTTCTCTGCCTTTTTCTTTGTTATTATTTTTCCTGTCAAAATATGGGCAATTTCTGTTTTGGTTCCAAGAACAACTGAAGAATGTTTGTGGGTTTATTCTTGAGATCCCTAATTTAAGAAGGGATACGAGCCATTCTGAGATCAGTGGAAAGGAACTCAAATCAGCTTTTTATTTAAGTGTACATCAGTCTTCCTGTTTTCACTGAAGCTAAACTAACAAAAGCCAAGGCAAACACAGCGACTGCTATTCCATTACAACTTCAGCCAATGTGATGTTTTTACATCTAGAGATATTCACAGAACGTGGTCTTGAAATGGAGATGCTGATGTTCTGCACAGGAACTTGTGGTTCATTATTTATTATTTGTTGAATTGCATTCTCCTTTAAGGAAACTCTTATATGTTAACTAAAACATCTGGGATGCTTCATGTAGGTTGTCTCAGGCCAATCTAACAGAATCTCAAATTAAAAGGACTTATGTTTCACTTCCATTCCAAGCTGAAGCCAACAGAACCTCTACTTGGAACACAAAAAAGCATTTATATAGCACTAAATACTTGAAAAACCATAACAGCCAAGTTGTAGGCATCCCCAGCATGGCACCCGATGTTTGGAAATACTCTTTTATCTTAAGAAAGATGTAATGGAAGTCACTGAGGTCCATGAAGCACTTGAGCCCAGATCCTGGGAATCCTAAGTCTCCCACCTTCTACCTAACCTATTCTTAAGCATACAAATGCCTTTGTGGATAAGGGCATGATCACAGCTAAGTAGCCTACAAAAGCCAGCAAAGGGATGACTGATTTTGTTTGCAGAGCAATATTTAAATAGAGCCACGTGAAGGGAGCGGCCACACAATGAAAAAACAAAGCAAGTACATTCTAAGCACTTCCATCTATACTGTGCACAGAAGAGAAAGCTACAGGAAAAGATGGAACCTCATTAAACACTTAAGGTTATGTCTATAAAGTGTGTGCAGAAGGAATATGGGTACTGAGAGGGCATCATCTAACTAAATAACTTTGCAAACACTGCTGTCCACACAAGGCTTTTGTATGCAGAACAAAGAGGCACTTTCTGCAGTGTATTCATGGAAAGATAAATCGAGTTTTGAATGCTTCAGCTTCACAAGGCAAACCTGCCCCTGCTGCAGCTAATTAGATTTAATACCACTGTAAGTGATAAACAAGGCTTCCACAAACAGTGTGTTATAGGACATAAATGCACATCAATCTGAGGGCAAGGAAGTAACTAGAATAGTGCTTATTGATTTGACACAGAAAAAGGCTGCAAGTTTAACGTGGTTAAAAACATTAATATTCTCATCTTACTCACAGGAATATATTAATGCAGGAAAAATGGGCTCGTTTCTCTCCTGTGCAGTTTCTACCAGCATTCTCAGTGGCCCCTTAGGACAGAGAACAGCAATCAGATCTGCAAAGAGAAAGGGGCCAGACAATCTCATCTTAAGCTGTAACACATTTTACATTCCTAGTACTTGAAAAACTATTCCTCCCTCATACTGGCATCTATCAGTATTTACTGGATGACTTCCTGAATGGAGTTTTCTGCCACACTGTGTAATTCCAGCTGTTAGTCTCTAAAGATGGGTTTCACTTAAATACCATCTCCAAGGCTTAATGTGACAATTAAGAGTTTTCCTTGTGTTAATACTTTAAAAAAAAAAAAAAAAAAAAGCCTCTTGAGAGCACATTATTTCTATGAAAGTAGATGACCAGATTACACAAAATAGTTAATTTAGAGAAGGACTGAGGGTACTCCATGTTCCACAATCTGTTACTACACATACTAAGTCTATTTTTCAGGTGAATCAAGCCCTTTGGTCCAATTCCTCTTGGCTTACTCTCTCTCTCTGTCATAGCTCCTCACCAATCTAAATGTTACCTTGCAGATACCTCCTGTTCTGCAGGTTCCCTTCAGACTTTTAACTCATACCAAAATCTATGATGTCTTCATAACTGGTAATTGAAACCTGCAAGACTATCAGGTTGCTACTGATAGAAATCCAACCATCCCTGCCAACCAATTAGATGTGGTTCAGTACTTCCTCAAATCGGCGTTCCACTCTAAGGAAGGAATGACCTGGTAGAAGTACAGTAACTACATGAACAAGTGAACAAGAGACAAGTCAGGGAATCAACTTAACTGCCCACCTGCCTCTTTCTAAAGCTGTAAGCATGATAAAGTCATTTTCGGAATTACATGTACAGCCCTGAGATTGCCACAGAGTAACTTCTTCCTGAGGCTTTTGATTCACAACCTGGACTTACCATAGATTGAGATTGCACCTAGAATCACCCATGCTGACCACTCAGGTAGATATTTAATGAAAACCAGTGCCATCAGAGCACTGATCATAATGAGATATGCTTGCTGGAGCTGCAAGGGACCTTTCCAGTGGATGCAAATCATTCCAACAGCTCCAAAATTCCAGATGATTAAGATAACCGTGGGGTAATCCATGGCCACATTGTATGTCTTCAACACTTCACTGGAATACAAGAGGGAAATTCAGCTGAGCAAAAATAATAACAAAAAATCTGACACAAAAAGCACCTTACTACCTGTAGTTAAAGAAGCCTCCTATGATACCAAAAGGAAGCAGGACAGAAGCAGGCCTCATCACAAGAGGGGAACCTGCTTTGCAGCCAGCTGGTGTTCTTAACTCTCTGTTCCCTGTGCAGGAGATGGGCACCCTATGCGTACAGGCAAGGACCACGCTGCCTTAGTCCTGAGGTGATTTCAAGGATTTGAGCAGGCCAGATTTCAAGAGTAGATTTAACATAGGCTATATGACAGTCTTTAGCTAAGAAGTCAAATACAAGTAAACCCACCAGAACTATGATGTTCAATACTGAAGAGGAATTAGAAATATATAAACTGAAAGTTAAAAACTTTATTCTTTCTAAGCTTGGAGGCGGTGCAATGAGCTTGAAGAGAGCCTGAGGATAAAGTGAGACAAACCAGGGAACCAGCTTAGCACATGAAGTTCCTTCGCACTTGGTTCTCAGAGGCTACACACAAACTGACAGCATGTATTGGGTACCTCCACCTGACCAAACAGTTTGTCGTGACAGCTCTTAAAACAATTGATAACAGATATCCTAGCATGTTGGCAGTTTATACCTATATTTCCTGAGAGTTGTTATCAACACACCTCTGTACAACAAGGTTCAGTCAGTTCACGTTATGCTCACTGTATCACTTCCCAGTGAATTTTGTAGAGTATGTACTGTAAAAATCAGGCATTGTCCATTAAAGACCTAGTCTTTCTTTTTTTTTTTTTTAATGTCAGTTTGGAGAAGGGGAAAGACATTTTGTTCATGAAGTTGGGGATTTTCTTCAAAGAGGTGAAAGAGTTAGTTCTGAACTGCCAGGTTACCTGCAACATCTCTACTTACCCGAGATATATGTAGGTGAAGAGGAACAGCAACATAAAAGAGGACAGGATTAGCCAACCGTGGATGAACTATTAAGGGTAAAAAAAGACAGTGACTGAAGGGGCTGTTCCCCAGTGCACAGTTTGCAGCACTGCATGCACTACTGACAGAACTCTGCATTGTCCAACTTTCTTTCTTCACTTCACCAGTTTCCAAAGACCCTCCCCACAGCTGGTGAAGGAGGAGAGACAGCCAGTTGCTTCTAGTTCTCCCTAACTCTTTCATTCTACATTCGATCCTTCTCATCCACTGGCACTGCCACAGGCAAGAATAATACTAACTCAGCTTGTCCAGAACTTCACACAGTGTGTCCAAAATTTCAGAGAAGGCATTTGCAACGAACAATACAACTCAGTCCATAAATACAAGCTGCCAAATTTTGACTGTGTGGAGAATACTCAGACCTGACTAGCACAAGTTACAGGCCTTGTTTTAATATCCTAACATTTGTGGCAAAACAACACTACAGGGCACAGCTCTACCACTGCTAGCAAAGGCTTCTCTACAGTGAGATTATTGCCATGACTAAGTTGTGCGCTAGCCCGTGTGGTGCCTTAATTTCTCAATGACATGCAAGCACTTGAACACGCTTACAGAATACGTGTAGAGAAGGCTCTGTCATGAATGCTTTACCTTATAGCAGCGGTATTTATAAAGCACGACTAAGAACACAGTCATTACAACGATGACACTGATCATGATGATGGTGTTCAACACTGAGTTCAAGAGACGCTGGCCCACAGATGGGGTATCCTCACTGAAAGGGGTGTAGATCCTGCAGTATAAAGCAAAGCCATGTAAAGTACATACATTCTCTTCTAAGTAATTGCCCTAAGATAAAAAGAGATCTCTGTGTGTATGTGGGAAAAAAAGGGAAATATGACTGCCAAGGGCAGTAAACGTGAGATGTATCCTTTGAAGTGGCCGGGCTCCAGTTAATTATCAACTAAAGATTAGTTGTTTTTAACAAAAGCACATTCCTACAGAGCAGCTGTGGCTGGCAAAGCTCTGAAGAAAAACTCCTAGAGCATAAGTGACTAAGTTTGGGAACTTCTCTCCAGGCCACTAAGTTTTACTTCATGCCTCTGGACCCTCTTCATGATAATGACAAGGATACATCTCAGGTGCTGCTCTGCAAAAGGGACCCCTTCTTTTCACATTCCGTAGAAGTGTCATAGGCTGTTTTACTCCTTTTCATCACATCCCTCCCCCTTTTTCTTTGGTTCCATTTCTCTACTCACCATGACAAGTTCAGTTAGAGCCCCAGGAACACTTTGGGGCACAATAAGCAAGAGCTAGATGGAATTATGTATCCACACCATGAGTCTTTAGGAAACAAAAATGTCATCAGGAAATGAGACACTCATCCAAATGAACATGCTATTCCCTGATTGCTGCCAGCCACTGAGTGAACAGACTAGGAGTTAAGCCTGGGTCTTTTATACCGCAGTATGAAGCAACTTCATTACTATGCTACTCACAGGCTAATGCCTAATGACAGCATTAATGAATCAGTGTAACGCAGGTACAGAAAAAAAACTTACTAAAAGTATGCTGTGTTCATCTGTGTAAGGTCTTGGTATGCTTACACAGCCACCTTTAGCTGTGCAAAGGCTCCCCCAGCTGCCAAGGAAGCACTCTGTGTACACAGATGCATGTGCATGGAACACGTGTAAGACTAGGGATCCCATGTACTCAGAGGCTGTTTTGAAGACCCCACTTACAGCTGCCCGTTTTTCTCCGTATAGAAGCGCACTGACTTTATGGTGGCGACGACAACAATCATACAAAGGGTGACAGGCACAAAAAGCATGATTACATGCTTTGCTCCATATTTCAGAGTCAGTTCCTCCTCTTCATTTTCCAAGGCACTCTCTCTCACTCGAACATCCGAGTCAGACGTATCTTCATCAGCAACATTGTTAGGGCTACGGCTGCTACCTGTCTGCCTCTTCTGAAAAGAAGAATTAGCAAATACGTAAGACTTTTTCCTTTGTGTTCAAAGCTTCATTCCATCATATTGGCTGAGGCTTCTGTGGACAACCACAACATACCAACTTGTTCCTAGTAAGACGGTACCAACTGAGCAATGCAACTAGAAATTCAATTACAGACAGGTTGCAACAGAGTTTTTAAAAAAGAACCGTGAATATCTAGGGGCCTCTTCAACGCATATACGGAGAGACTAACACATGCATATGAAGTGCAAGGTGCAGAGAACTGGGCAAGAATAAATTTTATCTAAAGTAATATAAGCCTGAGCAATTCCTGCTCCCACAGCAGCACTGTGCTTGCTTTACCATGCTGCTTCACTAGTGGTAGGACTAGATTTTGTTCCAACACTTCTGGCAAAACAAAAAGGTTGGAAAGGATATCCTGCAAGAGTCATGTGTACATCGGGTCTTGAGTAAAAGCTTGTATCTTTACCAAAAGGAAGGAAAGGGGAGGAGTATATATGAGGAGTAAAAGGGGGAAAGTCACAGTGGAGGAAATAGGAACAGGCATTACAGCTGCTGGCTGAGGGCAGCAATAACCACAGGCTAAAGCCAATCCTAGAAGCCAGACTGCTGGGAGGGACTGAGGGGGTAACAGGACTACATTTATCCTCATACCCCACTTCTTCACACCCAAGAAGGGTGCATACGTACCCTATGTGTCTGTGCTTCCCTCGTTTCTGAAGCTTGCAGACCATCCTGGTAGGAAGGTACTGGAGGGCTCTCTGCAGACATCAGAGACGTTCTCTCATTACAGGGCTCATCCTCACTGTCCGAGTTGTTCATGAACGTGATCATCGTTGTTTTCACAGGGAGCACTCAGGAGGGACTCAGCCAAGCACTACACAAAACTGAGAGGACAAGGGAAGCCAAAAGAAAGAGAAACAGTAAATAGTGCAGCGCAAACAACTGGAAGCCTGAAAAAGAGGCACAATTTCAGCAGACAGGCTGTGTGACTCCTAGTTGCTGATTTTATCTGCTGTCACATCAGACACAACAATCCATTCAGTTAAAATCGTTTGCAGTTAGGGAGAACAGCAAACACAGCACTGACCAACTGGACCTGGTCAACTTAGCATTTTTTCTCTGCCACAGCTTTCATAGTTTCTGCCTTTATGCTTTGCCTCTCCCATTAGCACCCTGACATTCACAAAGGAGATTTCTCAGTGCTTAATATTTGTTTTGCATGAGCCAAACAACACTTCACTTCAAATGCTGGCTGACTGCTAAACAAGTTAGAGAGCTCAACTCTTGCACAACACTCCTACAAGCGTTAGCAGGTAGCAGAAGTTTCCTAGTAACCTGGAGCCTCAGCTTTACATAAGCCACTAAGCAGGAGCTACATGCTGTCTTCCCTGTTTTGACTGTTGATTAACCAGATGAATTTCAGAAGCAGTTCTTCTCTTTGCCCAGGAACTGTGGAGAAAGGGAAAGACCTGATCTTTAAGTGAGCCACTTCTTTCCCACTCCCTCACCTCCCCTTATGTTGCCTTGTGCTTAAAAGCAAAGCCACTTGGATGGGCAACAACTTGGAGCATGGAAGTGGGGGCTGGAAATTTTCTGCCTCTTTCTGCCTATTGCTGTGCAGAATAGCAAAGAAACGAGTGGCACAGTGCAGAAAGCAAAGGAACAGCTGTTTTTTGTTTGCTTAGTTGTTTTCTGTTTTGTTTTTAAGGCACCAGAGAGAAGAGGCACACTCTGCCCCTGCTAAGGCTAAAGCAGAACAGCCTTAGAGCTATGATTTCAGGAAGCTCCAAAGATAGGTGATAGCAGAAATTCCTTTTATCACTTATTAAGTCAGCTCAGCAAAGCAGCAGCAGTAAATAAGGATACTTCAGACACCTGGTTCTCAGCCACCTATCCATAAGCAAAACCAGACCACTAATCCAGCTCAGAGGAGGAAGCTGAAGAAGCCACGTGACTTGGACACAGTCACATCTGAATCAAGCACTTGCAGGCGAACCAGTAGATTTCGCTGTCTACCAGCTAGCCTGAGAGGTCAGAGTAGATGCCTTGAAGCTCCATGACAGATTCTTGCTTCTCATTAAAGAAACTGAAATTCACTTCAAGGGATGGAAAGAAGGAGGAGTGTGAGATTCTGCTGTCTTTCACAAAACCCTGAACACATCTAGCACCTTCAAGATATTTTAGAAAGCAAACCTCATTCCGCCCAAGCAAAGAATTTTCAGACAACTGTTCCTCCCCTGCCTTCTCCTCTCATTTTGTTCCTCTTTCGGTGATAAAAATTGTACATTTATGGGAAACAAATGCAGAGACAGCCCTGAAACCAGGCCTATCGGCTTTACAGCGATACCATGTTCTTTCTGAGTGAGCTGCCTAACACCTACATTTTTGTGCTGATGTTTTTCTTACTGAGGCAGAAATCTCCACTCACCAGGTGCTTAACATGCTATCCCCACTCAGCACACGGCGGCTCATAGATCAGAGCTGAGAGCCTAGATTCTGGTTCACTTAGAAGATTTAGGCCTTCTTTAAAGTTGTATACACATATAACATGCAATCATTCAAGCGTGACATACTTCTGGACCTGCCTACAGGTTAGAATATGCATGCCATGGAATTCTAAGTACTTAAGTCTGTGAGCTGTGGAATTTAAATAATTCTTAAAACTTCCTGCTAGCGTCAAGAAAGCAGGGAAGGGAAAAAAAATAATTAGATTTTACTCTTTCATAGTTTGGGACCAATATTCAGGTTTTAACAACCCAACAAAAATATTAAAGATTTTTTTCTCCCAATACTTAAGAAACGGCAACACAATTGAGCAAAGCAATGCTGCAGATTTCAGAAGGGGAAGCCAATAAGTCTACTTTGCACATCACAGTCATGCCATGCCCACTGGAAGAGTTGAAAACAGACAGCAAAAATATTCCATTAATTACTAAACCTCATGATTACTTGGAAAAAGTCTTGTGTTGTAATACAGGCATTTTTATGCCAGACAGATTCTGTTATTCACTCTCAGAAAGGACAGTGGCAAAGACATGAGTACTTTCATCAGCAGGCAGACTCACACCTCAACTCTGCTTTACCACCCCTTGTTTACTGCGCTCTGCTTTCAGCGAGTGGTGAAACCATCCCCAAAGCATTAAGGATTTTACTGGAGCCACTGGCCCTCAACAAATCCTCTCAACAAATCCTCTGAAGTTGTATTCACAGCTGCCTTAAAGTGACCTAAATCTGTGTTACTGCCAAAGGGACTGTCCCACCTTCCTCAGCTTCTAGTGCAAACGTCAGGTGCTCATCAGAAATCCAGTTCTTTTGAAGAAACAATGGGCATTTGTTTTCCATGGTTTTTGCAGAGCCAGGTTTCAGCAGGACTGGCACCCACGCTGGCTCCTGAGCAGCCCCACTGCCAGTGCCCACAATAAGAAACAAGTGCTCAGCCAAGCAAGGGCCTTGGATGAATGGCTTACAGAGGAGGGAACCCTCTGCTATACCACTGGCCTCTTATGAGTCAGTCTAATGCCACCATTCATTCATCCAAGCTACACTACAAACTGGCACCAAGGCTGTGCTGACTGCCACAGAGAGCTTTGGTTTAAGCAGTCTCTCCTTTAAAGAAGGAAGGAAGGACCTGCCTGGTAACTCTCACAATCGTGCCCTGAGCACAGACTGAGCAACGGGAAAGGAGAGAAAGCCTCTGCCCAAGGATCTCACTTGAAGAGCAGGAAGGAAGCCAACAAAGCACCTGACAGCCAAAGCCACACACTCTTCTGATACTGCTTCTTTGGATAAACAAAGAGAAAAGGTCTTGCAGATACGATTTCTGCCTCCCAAGGATGCTGTATCTATATTCAGACGACTGAAGAGCGTTGTCTACCACAGGACAGGAACAAATGCCAGTCTTCGAATTTACTCCATAAGTCACAGGTATCGGGCAAGGTTTTCCCCTTTCCCTCTGTGGACAGATACAAACTGTTAGGTTACAACTGTTAAAAAATCATAAGATGTTTAATAGCTGAAAGACCAAATTGTCAAAAAAGTGGCAAAGATGAAAAGGGACAAAAAAAACTAGGTCAGCAGTTGAGTACTGCTTTTAATGGAGCAGCTGAGGTGGGACTACAGCAAGTCCTGCTTTATAGCAGCCCTGTGAAGCTTACAGAAAGGTCTGAATTACCGTTTCTCTCTTTGCAGGTAGTACTTTGTGCAAGGGACCGCTTTCCTCTGTTATGATAAAATAGCTTTATGGATTTCACTGAAACTGGGCCCACTCACACGAGCATCAGAATCCAGCCTTGGCTTGCCTTTTATTTTCATGCTGCTATGCTGCAGCAAACCCAAATCCTTCGCTTCATCCATTATAAAAAATACCAATATAAAAATACAGCACAAAACAGCTGCTGTTGCCTGGGAAAATATTTAAACTCCTGAGTAGAGTATTAAACTCCTGCTTATACGGGCTGTTCTCTTAGATGATAATTAGATAGAGAGAAGCATTTTCCTTTGCTATACTTAGATCAAGAGAAAACCGGGCTGACACTGACAGCCCTCCTGTTTTCCTAAGTTTCAGCCATAACAATCGCTGCTGCTGATAAATACAAAGAGGAGGAAAACACTTTCAGAAAGCCTAAGTAGCACGCTAAAAAACAGGAGAAAAGACTTCCAGATTCTTGCCAATAAATAAAGCCAAAACGTGCACGCTGCTACAATCACAGCTTACTTGGAACGCACCCCCAAACAGACAGGATCTGCAACTGCCATTCACGTTTCACTTTGCCCCAGAGCACAGAAATAACAAAAGCGGAGGTGCTACAGCAAAGACTTGAAGCCCTCTCTCTGCTTTTTAAGGCTCACCAACGCTCTCTCTTCTTCCCAAGGGCACGGCGTGCAGGCGGCGAGCTGTGCGCTGCGCAGCGGGCTCAGCGTCCTTGTCCATCCGAGCGCACGGCCGGCCGCATCCAGGCGCACCGTACGGAGCTGGCGGCGGGCAGCAGAACAGAAGGCTTACCGAAGGAAAACGCGAGCCGGAGCCTTATAGTGCCCCGTGCGCAGCTAGGCGCACCTCGAGCTACCGCTCCCCGTGCTCAGCGTCCCGTGGCCCAACGCCACGTCCCAGCGCCGCTCCAGGCAGGAGTACCGCCCCGGAGGAAACAGAGGTATTTGATTTTCTACTTTACACACGTATGTAAGCGTTATGCGTACCCGCGCAACCACGCAACTCCCACCAGCATGAGCCAGCAAAGCTGTCGGACCTACTTGCTGCCGTGCCCTGCCTTCACGCCGGGCCCAGCGCAGAGGTGAGCGGCCGCACACAGCCCCAGCAGCGCGATGCCGGCTGCCGCCGGGCAACCCCGTGCCGGGGCACCCCGCCCACCCCTTACGTGAGCCGGCTCAGGCGGAGACCCCGCAGCCGGCGCCCGACCCGCGCCACCGCCCCCCCCCTCCATACCTGCGCTCGGCCCGTACCCGGCCTGGCCGGCCTCCCCCTCTCTCCTATCCCATTGGCCCCAGCGTGTTCTGGCCGCACAGCTGGCCGTGGGGACGATTGCCCTTCCACCGTGATTCGCCGCTATAGCTGCCACTCAGCGAGTGTCTCCACCCATCCGGCATCCTCCTCCAATAGGAGAGAAGGGTGGGAAGAGGGACAGCCAATAGGGAGGGAGCTTTCCCCACCCTATCCCCCGGCGGTGGAAGTGCCTGTCATGGCGGGGTGATGGGGGCTGTGGGGCTCGCGGGCAGCCGCTAGGAATAATGTGACGTTACAAACGTTTTAGCATTATTTGATGCGGATGTGAGAAGTTTTTTTATTTTCAGAGTGTAAGTATTTTTGCTTTAAAAAGTCAAGTGTAACAGCAAGCAAGGTAACACAGACAGAATGTTTTCAAGTCAGCATACGAGCTGTCCCTCTTTTGTTACCTATTGCTATACAGAATCGTCGAATCATTAAGGCTGGAAAAACCCGCTGTGTGATAATGTCTAACCAGTAACAGCATGGAATTCAGATCCAGGCAGCTCTGTAGCACTTCCTTATCACTTTGTGTCTTTGCCCTCAGTGCCGGAGCCGCTTCCTTCTTCTGCTGCCGTTCTTAGGGGGAACATCAAGCACAGGCACACAGTATTTTAGGCAGAGCTTCGCTTTTACTCGGTGCGATCACTGACAATTGAGCTGCAAGGCAATGGTGTCAAGTCATTTCATTTCCCTTTTAACAGAGCCTTGTCCCACCCTCACAACCAGCCTTCTTGCCCAGCGGCTGGAATGGGACCAGCTGGCCTCATGGAGGCCTTTGGAAGCTGGGCTCACATCTTTGTTCTCAGTTAGAATGACTTCTCTGGAGTGTGAAGACCTCAGAGAGAAGAATACTTAAAAAGACTTCTAGTCAGCTCTCTGGCCTGAAGCTTAGAGACTAAAATTATGCTCAACTCAGTGTTCCTCTTCTGTACAAGTGGATAATATGATGGCAAAGGATATTTCAGTCCATCCTTTCCTGAGAGATGTTATGATACAGCTTTCAGTCAGAATCTCCCTTAACATGTTTGGGTTTTTTGCTTGCTTTTTTTCTAACTGCATCACATGGGAAGCATCTGACCCAAGAGCATGTTAAAAGACTCTTTGAACAGCCCCCCACACACACTGTATTATATGGCTGTAAAAATATTTCTGCTTTTTCTCTCTTCTTTAAACAGACCTACACAGTCGTTTCCTTGAAGGATCTCTCACAGATAATGTGAAGTATGGCAGTTCCTAAAAAGACTGTGTGACAAGCTGCATCACAGCTTTTTGATTTGGGCGATCACAGTGCCTCCCTGAAGTACATAAGGACATTCTCTGGGATTGCCATAATTTGATTCCTTTTTGTACCTTTGCAGTAGGAGATCTTGAAGAGTTTTTGGTCATAAACTGTTACAGTCATCCACATATATCAGAGGAATTGCAACTGTTTTATTTCAGGAGGTATAAATAATATCTGTAAATAGAACAACTGACACAAATTCAAACACTGAGATGCTCCCTTGGCTTTCAAACGGAAATAGACACAACACCATCTTTAAAAACAAAACAAAACAAAAACCAGTACAACAGCAACAGCAAAAAACCAACATAAAAAGCCTCTTGTGCCTACCCATAAGGTCTGAATAGGGTCAGGCCCAGCATATCTGAGGTTTTATGCTAGAATAGATAGTACTTTGAAATACAGTCACAAAATACCTGAAGTCTCTCAGATCTTATTGTTGAAAGCACATCCAAACTGTATGGCAGTACTGACCAGTGGGCAGTTGACACTTTGCTGTGAATGTTCTTGCACTATGTGTCTCCTACGGTATTAAATAGATCAAAGATCATTGTAGTCCATTGCTTCCAGCATTTGTAGCATTATAGAAACTTTATAGATGGCTGCTTTTTCATGTATGTAGAAATGAGTCAAACATGAGAGCTCAATCAAACAGACAAAGCCAAGGTATTGGGATAACAGGAATTAAAACTGCTTAGGTCTGCAGTCAGAAAGCAGTTGGTGACACATCCAGATCAGTGCAATACCAGCAAAGTCTTGCTTTGCTTTGAGCCTTACAAACTTTGCAGGACCATTAAGCACAGGTCTAGGGCAGGAGCAGGACTACTCCAATGGGAGCAGCAGCAAAGGGAATTTCCAGTTGCCACAGTGCCCTCTGGACCACTGTGTCATTTAGTCCACTTCTTCTGTCTCTTTATGTATTTATTTTGTACAGTTTTGCTAAAAGGTCAAATATCTGCTTAGGAGACAAATACATTAACTTGAAAAGAAGTATTGTGGCTTTAATGGTTGGTATCTCTTTGGCCATCCAGATCTCGGGACAAATCCTTCAGACAGTCTCAGGCCCCAAGAAGTCAGCAGACCTGTTCACATGACTGAGAAAACTTTGAGTTAATACCACTCTGCACTGCCTGAAGCCAATGATAAATCAATAAGGAATTCAGCTGAAATAAGGTCAGTCCAAGGATAAAGGAAAATACATGTCTAACAGCTTTTAAAAATGCACGTCAGACAAAACCAGATGTTCACCATAACAACGCAGGTGACCCTGAACTATTTACTTGGGCTCTCTGCTTATGTAGTCATGGGGGAAGGACATGAATGAAGTGTGTAAATTATACCTTAACATTCGAATAAATGCTTCCTCTTTCTATTTCAAGGGGGTTCACTACCCCATATCCTATGAAAGAGAGCCTCACTATACATACACTAGGGGGCAGAGGCTTTCTATGCATGGACATCGCTGTAGCTAGATTAGCTGTTCGACATGCACACATTTCCAGTCTGAATTCCATTACACTACGTGATAATCCTTGGAGATTTTATTGTCATCACATTCTTGCAAAATACATTGGGTGGTCCTATAGCCCTGTGTTGAGAATTTATCTGTGAAATGTCTCGTGTTGCAAACCTCCTGACAGTAGCAAAGCAAATATTTTGAGACCTGTTGTTTGCCGGATTACACCGCGCCATTGGGGGGCACTTAGGTTCAGCCCTCCTGGTTTCTCTTAGCACGGATCAGTGTTCTCAGTGCTGGAGTTGCAACTGTAGCAGCAATAGCAAGAAATCTGGGCGAATGTAACGAAAAGACATTTTTCATCCACCTGCGTGGTAAGTGGAAAAAATGTCCTATTTTGAGTTTTGTTTTAAAAAACAACAACAACAAACCCACAGGGCTTTATTTCCCGAGATTTCTGAAATTCGCTCCTGTGTTCATGTTGAGCAGCAGCTTTCCAAAGGATCTGTTGTCATACTTCCGTAAGTTTCTCTACATGGAAACACTTAGCATAGTTTATCTTATTAACTTTTAAAGTAAATTAATTAAGTTTGTTTTAAAACCCTTCCCCTTCAGCAGGAGCAGCCATTCCTAAAATAGCCTTCACTGGCATGTAGTTTATTTAACTTTGCATTAGAAGCATTTAATCAAGCCTTAAATTAGGTTTTTGAACCAACTTAGATAAACTGGATCAAGCCAGTTTGATTTTTCAGTTATGCAGTAGCTGAAAGTCATTTCATTTTGAGATAAATGAAATAAGAGATTTTACATAGGGGTTTTCTACTGATCAGACAAAGAAGTTTTAAGTTAAGCCTACAGTTAAACCACTGCGGCTTTCAAAACCGTAGAGCTTTATTATTCTTCTTGTACAATGAAACTGTAAGTAAGTTGAAAAAAAATGCGCTGAAAGATTTCTCTTATGTATCAAGGATGTTCAGGTATACGTCTAAAATTAAGGAAAGAGAAGTAATCAGTACCTCCTCATCCCAAAATGGGGCTGGGGGTGTGTGCTGAGCACCCCAAAACACCCCTGTTGTGGACAGAGGCCCCGAATGGCATTGGAAGGGAATGCAGACCCTTCTCACCCCATGAGCACCCCAGGTCCCTTCAAACCATCTCCAGCAAAGGCTCCTTTATGTTTCCTCGCAGCACTCCATTTTGGGGCTTCAGCACGTACACATACAAATGGCTGTACAGCAGGTGGGTCATTATTAAATGAGGTGTGAAAAGAAAAGTATACCTTTCAACCCAAGCCATTCTACAGTTTGTCTCTGTAACTTCCCTCCTTTCTTCCCATGTGGCAAACATAAATTGCTACATGAAGAACTTCAGAAGGTAATCATTTTTACATGCTGCAAGGTGTTGCACTTTGCTAATGAATCACACTTCTGTAATTTTTTGTAGGCACAGTTAGGCTTGCCATTTTCCATTTCATCGCTGTTTTTCAACCAAATCATCTTGGTGTTCCCATCTTGCCACAGTGCTATCACTGTACATCTCACGGCTGTTTTCATATACCAGTAGCAAGTGTTTCCAGAGCAGCAAAATGTTGCGGGCACTCTGGTCAAAAACAATCTTCATGCAACAGTCATATTGCAACTCTCATAGACAGCCCAGAGTTGACTGCAGGCGCTTAAGCACTATCAATTTGAGCCTGGCTGTGTTTGTCTCCCAAAGCCCTGTTAGAGCCTACAGGTCATTTCAGCCAGGTCTGCGTTTAAGCATAGCTGCTATTTAACAGCATAGCGAGACACAGTAGTCAAGGAGAGAGAAGTAAAAGAGAATAGCACATAGATCTGACATTGTTGAGGTAAAGTTAGCCTGTCAGAAAGTCATTACCCAATAGGGAAGTGCAGACAAGAGGACAGTGCAAATAAATAAAAATCACAAACATTCAGTTGAATGCAAGCTATGGGTTTTCCTAAACGTCTCTCTTAATCTGTGGAAAGGTAGTTGATTTTTCTTAAATCTGTACGAGGAACTATTTGCACAGCACAAATAGCAGCAGCGTGGTTGTCATGTAAGGAGAAGGGGAAAATAGCAGGATGGAGAACATGCTGTGATTGAGCCTATGTAAGCATCTGAGCTGCATCAGAATTTGGCTCTGTGCTCAGTGAGGCAATCTGAATTCACTGACAGGTCCTGCAAAGCAGCCCCGTGAAAATCCAGGAAGGCAGTCTACTTGCTTTCTGCTTGGTTCATTCAGGAGCTTTTCTGTGCTCAAAATCTTTGGTAAAAGAACAACACCGTTCTGTGGACACATTGTCTGGTAGTCACTAAGGAGTCCTAGCATCTGTGCTGTCACAGAAGGCAGCATAAAACTCAGACAGCAGGTGGGTGCAGTGCTGTCAGAAGAGCTGCAATACCCGTGCCCGAAACAAAATACATAAGTTCTTCATGACTTATAAGTAAGAAACATTTTCCTTATTAAGGAAAGATGCTCATACAAACGTCTGGAAAAAGCAAATGCAACTCCACAGATACCTCCATGTTATGCATGGATGACCTACAGTTTGTATTCAGGCGTTAATGCAAAAGGTATAATAAACAACATAAAAATCAAATACATTATTTAAAAAGAAGAAAGCAACCTTCACTGTAACTTAGAAAAAGAAACAGTAATGGCATTGACTTTCTGTATGAGCAAAAGTAGCATGTACGAGACCAACTTTTCCCGTACATACTCATTTCAGATGTTGAATTTGAGACATCTTGTGCCTCTTTTTTGTACATACTGAACAGAAAATAGTTCACGTTTCATGAAAAACGTTGTTCATGAAAGTCACGGCTTAGCCCAGATCAGGTTCTTTTTACACATGCAGAAACAGAGACACCAAAAATCAGTGGCCAGTTTTAAGAATGTTAGTCTTTACCTCTCTCTGCCTTAGTTTTCTCATCTGCATAATGTAAAAAATGAGACTTGCCCTGAGTGACGAGTGCCTTGATATCCAGGGAGGGGGTAGCAAAGTCTCTGTAATGAAGGTAAGCAATGCCCACTACACTGCATGGAATGCCAACACTTAGATCATTTCTCACCCTCTGCTGCTTTTCTCCCTAAATTAGATTTCTGTCTCCCATGTCTTTCTGCAGAGCTGTTCATACTCCTGTTTATTTCAACATTCATACAGGAGTTCCATAACCTCATCATTTCATTCTTCCACCCGGCACAAAGGTCTTGGAAGCCGGTCAGATCATTTCATCTATTAAAGTAATATTCTGTCCCAGAAGGCCAGTGTGACGCTTTTCATAAGCTCAAAGCCTACCCTGCTTATTCAGAAAAAGCTCGATGTGAATGCTGAAGCAAGTCTAGCCTGCAGATCCTGATCTGTAGTTGAAACAGGCAATGGCACAGCAGATGTTTTGGCAGGTGGTTGCAGATGAGAAGTTTTTCTAGACCTTGAAAAGAAGAACTTGTTCCCACTGTAGAGGTTGTATCCAAACACAGAATGTCTATTTGTTTCTAATCTGAGTACTGAGCTGTGTCTGAGGGTCTCTGGATAGCTGCCTCATGCACATGAAGGGAATAAGGAAGCTAATGCTTCTGATACCAAGAAGAGCCTTTAGTCACTATAGCTGGAATAGTTTTGCTGCAGAAAGGAAGTGGGAGATTTGAGCAGCAAGGAGAAAAGAGCTTGTGGCTTGGTCACTGATTTAGGATGCTGGCAGTCCAGGTTGGCTTCCCAGTTCCTGCTCAGTGTTCCTAAATGTCCATACAACATGGAGATGGGAATCTTGTTGGGACCCGGGTTGTTCCTGAGAGAGTGAACTCTTGGACAGAGAGACTCCTTCTTATTATAGAGGTGCATGTCATTTATGTCAAGGAAATTCTGCCTCTAAGGTCATTGGAATATGTTTTCAGTTTTGTGGCTGAGCCAAAGAAATCAGAATAGGGCCGAAATCAGTTTGAACTGATTGTGACAGAGATATCTTTGCGTGTGTGTGTGTTCACAAGAAAAACTGTAAAATGTTGCTCTGAGTTGCAGAACATACATTATTCAACCCCAAATGAAAGCTTTTCTTACTTAGAGTGAAAAAACCTAGTTAGCAGGCTAAGATAAAATTGCTGATGGCAGCAGCCACAATTTGCAAAAGCAGGCGCTCATCTAGGCTGCGTAACACCCAGATTTGAATACACCCTCCACCTGAGAGGATCTGATCTACATCTCCCCTTTCTCACAGAGGTATCTTCTCAAGGCTGTTGTACATCAGCCAGAGGTAGTCAAAAGGAGAAACCTCGCCTAACACAGTGATTTGTCTTGTCTTATGATTTAATCTTGTTAAAAGGCAATACATTTCTGACATGCTGAAATAGTGGGGTTTTTTTCCAGATGTTTTGTTGTTGTTGTGTTTTGTTTGTTTTTTTGGTTCAAGGAAAACTATAATTCTGAAAGAGGCCACAGCATCTCTTATTTTTCTTTGCTTTTTGATTGTTGGTTTGGTTTGGTTTTGAGCTGTCCAGTAGACTCCTAAAAATAGGATATAATCTTCTACTGAAATCTGTGGGAGAGTAGAAGAAGGATACAAATGATACCAAGTCTCTTGGGGACTTTTCTAGAAGGGCCTCTGCTTTATCATTAAAAAAAAAAAAAAGAAATATAACATGTTTTAAATCATGTGCCAAATAGTTTGATTTAAACTTCAGATTATGGGATTGAAAAGCTTTTTAATGTAAAATATTTCTTGCAAAATCTGAAACGAGCATAAGTTGACTCATAGCAGAAAAAATGAATCATAAAGCATAGCTACTTGGATATTCACAGCAATGAACAAAACCTCCAACAGTTTCAGCAAATTGTAGAACATACTCTACACACCAAGTGGGCTGACCAGGCTCCTCCAAAGGAGCAAGAAGAACTAAAAAGGGAAAGAAAGAACAGCAAACAGGGAGGACAAGGAAAGAATAACAAAAAAACTTAAAATCTGCCTCCTTCAAAATCAAGAATCTCTTGGATGTCTACAGTCCTGAAGTCCTGATAAAAACAATGAAATCTGAATAGAGGTCATATTGCAAAATGGAGCTCTAAACAAATACCTATATTATTACACTGCCTATCTAATCCTAGAATGGGAGGGAGAGAGGAAGGGAGGAAGGAACGGAGGAAGCGAGGAAAGCAGACAGGAAGGAAGGAAGGCAGGCAGGCAGGAAGGAAAGAAGCAGGGAGAAGCACAAGTGCCCGGATCCTTGGTCTTTCACAGTTCCTCTCCTTGAAGGCAGTCTCCCTACCCTAGAGTGGAACACTAACTGTGAAACTGAAGAAAGAGAACAGGACAAATGGAAAACTTCAATTATTCAGTTAGTTTATTTCAAGATCTACTACATTCTATTAGCTTGGTACGTAGCATGTAGAGACATTTACTTCAGTTTTTCCCGTGCTGGGGTCCTACCTCATTACCCGCAGATGTGTTCTAGGGCTTGCAAGAAGGGCACTGAGGGTGTGTTGGAGCTTGGCAAGGAAATAATGGGCACAGTGTAGCAAGAGAAGAGACTGCTGCCAGCAAGGACATGGAAAGCCATGGGGAAGCTAGCTAGCCCAGGGAGCCTGCATACCCAATGCTTCATGATTGGAAAGGTGGGAAGTTGCATCCCTGGAGGAAAAGGACTATCTGGTACAGGAGATGTCTACGCATTGGAAACTAATTGGAATTCAGAAGATTATTTATGAGCTTGTATGTAAATCCTCACTCTCAGTTTTTGAATAGTAGAAGTTTAAAAAGGAAACATGGAAAAAGTACTTCCTGGGAGACAGTGCTTGTAAAAATTTTGAAGTGAATTCTGAAAGAGTTCTTCATCAGCTTCTAATGAAGAGACAGCTGAATTTCCTAAGTTTACAATGTAAGACCTGGTTCACAGCCCATTCTAGCCAGCAGGTATTTTCATTGGACATAGATCACGTTTGTGAACTATCATTTGTGTTTTCTGCTGCAATTGTTAATCACTTGGGGATTTTTCAGAGATACTCTAAATACCAGAGGAAAGACCAAAACTTATTTCAGGTATGATGTAATCCACTTTAGTGGAATCTTCCCAGGGATTTATCTGGTTTACTATTCACAAATTATGATTATTTCAAATGTAACTAAAATTAATTACAGGCTTTCAAATCCTGTTGGTACTTTGAACTGCTGCAATAATTTTGCATCTACTTATGAAAAAGCTTCCGCAATTGTAAATGCTTAAACCTATTAGCAAAAAGTATTTGGCTCTAATCTTATTCTTCTGTAATTATTTGGAAAATTGTACACAGTAATGGCTATTTAATTCATTTTACCTGTAATGAAGCTCATGTCTCAAGGAGAAGAATCAATGCAAACTCATCAATATGTATGCTCATAGTGTTATATACTCTGAAATGCTTGAAAATTAAGATGGAAAATGAACCACCTGAGGTGTTTCAAAACCAACTCATCAAGACCACCTTGTCAAAGACAGCATTTTTCAATTGAGAAGAGGTTAGACCAGATGTGGGCTTTCTAAACTGACACTCTGTTGGAGATAGAAGTTGACAGAACAAAAACAAAGAAACAAACAAAAAAAGCCCACATTTCAGAGAACATAAGGCCCCACCTTACTCTTTTACAACTTACTTCACCGGCAGATGCCTCTGACTCACTCCAAACATTAGGAAAAAAATCCAAACCGCTGAGAATCATTCAAGCATTAAGAATGACAGAACAAAGTTTTGATAGAGAAAAAGATGAGAATTACAATTCAGTGTTTTTATGGAAAATGAAGTGCAATATTGACTCCAGACAAACTCCCATTTCTTGTAAACTTGGGAGACGTTATCAGTTAACAAGTGCCAGACAAATGTAATCAACAGTAGTGTCCTGCGCCCTGCCTGCAAAGACCATCATCCTTTTTCCAAAGTGCCTAAAAGCTGAGACATATTTGTTTCCATGTAAATGCAAGTGTTATGCTTGCTCCTATTGGCAGCTTGCATTTGAGGGAATCTGACTTCCTTCCATCTGCTTTTCAGCTGAAACAAAAATCTGTGTCTGATCAGCTTGGGGCAATGAAGTTGCCCTGCTACTGCTTTTCCTGGTTGTCCAGGCCTGTGAGGACTCCCCTGGTCCTTGATGTACATTTTTCTTCAATACACTGCAACTGTATTTGCTGCTCAGAGCCTTGTTGTGGAAGTTAATTTTTTTCCATCAGCAAGCAAGCAAACTGGGGAAAGATGGGAAAACACTGAAAAGGAATGTTAAATCTCAGTGCAGAGACTCAAGCTGACAATCAGCCAGCAAAGCCATTGCTGCCTAAGTTATTTAGTTAAAAGAATACATGAGAAATGTAACATTAGATGACAATCGTGTCAGAGACCATGACATCACCAGTTTCCAGCTGCTGATTAATCATGCGAAGGAAATTAATTTGGACACGGATGAGTGTGAATCTAACTTTTGGGACAAATAACCACATTCATAAGGGAAGTAGAAGGGAAGAATTTACCAAGTGTTTGGTCAAGTTAAATCATTTATTTTAGAACGGACATAACCGTCAATTCTCTCTGTTCCTGTCAGATACACCACCAAATCTTAAGGGCCCAATTGCAGTTTTGCATTATTCAGTCTTCTGGCTTCTGAAGAATTACTGGAGGTTTCCCCATGTGCAGATCTGGTCATCAGCTTGAGGGAGAGGAGATGGGAAAAGGAGTGGAAGAAAAATAAAACCAGTGAAAATTTAGGAGTTTCAGTGAGACCGAGCAGCAAAAGAGCCCCTGGCATGGGTCTCAAGGGCTTTGGGGAGGTTTCCTAGGGCACTCAGCACTCCAAGTAACATGGATATTTTGGCTCTGTCATTCACCTTATCTCAGCTTTCAAAAACATTCACAAAACTTGGACTCATGCAAAGCATCTGACAGTGTCCCATACAACATCATCCCGGTCTCTGAATTGGAGAGATGGATTTGACAGATGGTCCCCTCAACACATAAGGGTTTGGCTGCGTGGTTGCACTCAGAGTTATCATCAATGGCTCAATGTCCAGGTGGAGACCAGTGGTAAGTGGTGTTCCTCAGAGGCCAGTACTGGAATCAGTAGTGTTTAACGTCTTTGTCAGAGATATGGGTGGTAGGACTGTATGTTCAATTGGCAAGTTTGCAGATGACACCAAGCTGTGTGATGCTGACAACAAATTGGAGGGAAGGGATACCATCCAGAGGGACCTGAACAGTCTGGAGAGGTGGGCCTGTGTGAACATCATGAAGTCCAACAAGGCCAACTGCAATGTCCTGCACATGGATCAGGGCAATCCCAATAGTAAATACAGGTTGGGTGATGTATGAATAGAGAGCAGCCCTGTGAAGAAGGATTTTTGGGGTACTGGTGAATGGATAGCTCAACAAGAGCCAGAAATCTGCGCTTGCAGCCCAAAAGGCCAAGTATATCCTGGGCTGCATCAGAAGAAGCATGTCCAGCAGGTTAAGGGAGGTGATTCTTCCCCTCTACTTCATTCTTGTAAGGCCCAACTTACAGCACTGCATTCAGCTCTAGGCCGCACAAGGAAGATGTGAAGTTGTTGAAGTGAGTGGGTCCAAAGGAGGCCACAAAGATATTAGAGGGCTGGAGCACCTCTCCTATGGAGACAGGCTGAGGGACCTGGGCTTGTTCAGCCTGGAGAAGAGAAAGCTCCAGGGGGACCTCATTGTGGCCTTCCAGTACCTAAAGGGAGCCTACAAGAAGGCTGGAAAGGCATACTTTATCAGGCAGTGTAGTGATAGAAAAAAGAGTAAGAGCTTTAAACTAAAAGAGGGGAGATTTAGGTTAGATGTTAGGAGGAAATTCTTTACTCAGAGGGCATTGAGGCCCTGGCACTGCTGCCCAGAGAAGCTGTGGGTGCCCCATCCTTGGAGGCACTCAAGGCCAGGTTGGATGGGGCTCTGGGCAGCCTAAGCTGGTGGGAGGTGTCCCTGATGATGGCAAGGGGAGTGGAACTGGATGGTGTTTAAAGTCTTTTCCAACCCAAATCATTCTGTGATTCTTTGACATACAAGGGATGACTTGGCCCAGTTTGCTGAGCAGGACAGCTCCGATGAACTTCATTCTTTCTATCAGCACCATTGCACCACTTTCTTAAGTGCTAAAGCACCCTCTAACAGTCTTTCTTGAAGGTTTTAAGTCCGAGTATGCTCATGAGATGTTCCTTCCAAAATCAGGGCCCTGCCTCACACAGGGGCTGTTCCTGCAAAGAATCAAAATTTTCATTTGTCTAACTTTAAATTCTTTCCACCAACCATAATAAATCATGGACTGAACCATTTTCCCTCCACATTTCTTTTTGAAACAAGAAAATTGGTAGATAGTTCACTGATTACCACTGTTGCTGTTGACGCAAATGGCCTCACTAGATCCTCTGGTTCTTGTTCAGCCCCATCCATCACCTTCACTGGGCAGAAGAGCTGTTCAGTACACTGTCTCTTAGTGCTAGATGGGTCTATAAGAATAATAATAAGAAGACATTTCATTGTTTCAACATTCTGTTCTTTTCAGGAAATATCAGAAATGTGAAACAGAAGGAAACAAAGTGTGGTGTTGTTGGATTTTTTTTTTTTTAATAAAATGTACTTGAAATCCAGTTCAAAAATGACCCTTAGGAGAGTTAAAGAAATTTGGTTCTGTAGTTAAGAAAAGAAGTATCTCTGCCAACAAATGATGGGTGTTCCCAGAATACTGTTTCTCCGATTGAGAAGGGTCATTCCAAAGCATTTCTCTGGCAGCTTTTAGTAATACATCTCCCTCTGCCTGAGGATGATATTCTCTTAATAAGGACAAGGCTGTCCTCAGCCAGCAGGAGAGAATGTAAGGGAACCAGCAAATCTCTAACATTTTGTCACAGGAAGATGCATGTGTAAAGTACCTTGGAAATACTCCCTTCCTGCTCCTTGTAAAACATCCCTGAATAAAAGTTGTGTTCTGTTCTTGGTGGAGAGAAGACCATAAAGGCTGCCAGTTTTCCCAGTTCCTTTGGCTGGGCTCGCCAGGCCAGCAGGCTGGGCTGGGCTGCCACTCTGAGGCACCACCCTCCATTCTACCCGTCTCAGCAGTCCTTGGTAATCCAGTCCTGAACGCTGCTGACAGGCAGCATGGGAGAATCCGTCTCAAACAGAGAGGGCTGTCAGTCTCTGTAGGCGTGTCCAGAAAGGAGGAGAGCAAAGCATGGAAAAGGATTGAATTGCTGGTGGGAAGAGAATGCTGTGGTTCTGCTGAGGACCTGCGGGCCCCACAGCTCTCTCTCCTCTTTGGCCTTTTGCATCTTCAGTGTTTGTTACTCAGGCAGTTAGGTGAATTCCCCTGGGAAAAAGAGAGCAGTCAACTGGAACTCTGTATCGCTCATCATAGCCCAGCAGGAAGCAGGGAGCAAATATACCGTCTTTAGGAACCCATTAGAGTCTGGCTCATCAGCTCTCATCCAGCAAGCACAGAAATGGACAGTTAATCTCTCCTCTATGCGCCAGACCTTCATCTTCCTTTTCCAGCTGCAATGGCTTTTAAGATACCTAACTTCAAGCAGCTTCACTCTGGTTTCTGCCAGACCATGCAATATCTTTCACCTTTTCCAAAGGAAAAGAAGAATGGACAGCCCCTTCCTTGGAGCATGGAAGAACAGTGCAGAGAAGGGCACACCTGAGAAGAGTGGCAAACTTCATGGGGAAGCAAATGACCATCCGTACTCTTGAAATCTGCCTTCTTGCTCAGGCACCTAAGTGTGGCTTTACATGTTCCAGTTCAGTTACAAATAAATGTAAACTGGTCATAGAAATGTACCCAAGGTTTGGGAGACAAATAGCTCAGACAATTCAGAAGCAACCTGGAAGCACTTGGAATTAGAGGACTCTTGTCCCACACTTACCAGATAGGGCAGGTGGGAGGGCAGCAAAGAAAACTTTGCTGTGTTGCTGGATTTGCTGCAGACAGGGGAGGCAGTTAGAGGGCAATGCACAGCTCCGAGGATGGATGTCTGCAGAGCTGGGCAGGGAGCAGCAGGGAGATAAGGCTGAGTACTAGTTGGTACTAGTACAGTTTGTGGATGGAAAACTGCTCTTGGTACTATCCAAAAAAACACAGGCTGTGCCAGCAAGGGTGTGCTGTGGAGGTGAGTGCCTGTGCAGATGTGCTAACCTGTCAAGATACATGAAAGAGAAGTAACAGAGCAGCAGTTTTTGTGTGCTTATGTGGATCATCCTAGGGGTACATCTGGTCATGCAATGTGTATTTTAACCCTTATTAAGCCGAGTGTGAAAATAATAATGAAAATTATGTAAAATCAAGATAGATCTGCCAGTTTAATAAATTCTCCTGCAGTCATTCAATGATCTTTTTTTTTTCCTTTCACGGTGAAACAGACAAAAGCAAGCATCTGTCCGTTCTTCTGTGTGCACTGTTAGGAATACTGTGGTAAATCCTTAAAAAGGATTGTTATACCATGGGCTTTCAGTTGAATGCAAAAACAGATTCTTGGAGACAGCCAACACGTTTTGTTTTAAATTAAATGCCCACATCCCAGTGTGGGCTTTAAAATTACTAATCATGGCCTCTTCAGTGCCCTCTCTTTACCAGTTTTTCAGAACAGAGATCCTTCACTGCAGAGTGGAAACTTGGACAGCGTTTCTTGTGATTTCATGTTCATCTAGGTGCAGTGGAATTTCATGGCCCTGGAGACTGCACGTCCTGCTGTGTACTACGAAACCCAAAGCAGTCACACAGACACGCTGTACATTTAATAAATAGCTTATCTTTTTTCCTGCCGCTATCGTATCTATCTCAAACAAACGCAAAGCTGCCCAATTATGGCCATGTGGTCGCAGCCTAGTGGAATAAGTGTGACCCACGAGTAGGAAAAACCTCTTCAAACAATGAAGCAGTATATCTCTGCAGTTGTTTTACCCCCACAACCGCAGAACGAGGTACAACTTTTAATAGCCTCAGGGTTCAGCTGGGATGGATTTCCCTTTGTTATTTCATTTTTACTGCAGCTCAGTAACAATGCAGAGTTCATGTGCTCCTCGTGCTTCTTGTTTGGTCTGTGCAAAAAAAGGAAACGTTAATGCTGAATCACGGGTCACTCCCCAGATATGCATGTGTTTGTATTCTTATTATCAGCAAATAGCAACCATGTGCCTGCTTGCCAATGCTGCAGCTCAGAGGACCGCAGTTACGGTGCACACTGGGCTCTTCTCTGGCATAAGGCAAAACTAGAAACAGAGGAACTGTTGGGTATATCAGGGTATAAAACACCCAGTGGGCATTTGCATTAGCCTTTCACGTCTTCATTATGAGTAATTTACTAGCTGGGGGAAAAATAAAGGGGCAACTGACATGTGTGCATTGAATCAGGAGAAAAGTAAACTCTTGTGCTTGCGATAGGGTTTCCTAACCTTTCTTGCCTTACGTCTGTGTATGTAATTCCTTGTCAGATTACTTCACTATGAATAATATTTTCCATATATACGTTTTAAATCTCTTGAGCTCCGTAACAGCTCACCAAAGTTCTGCAGCAAAACCTGATCTTCTTAACCCTGCACTAATGCTCTGCATGCAGGTGCTGTGCTTGGCTATATGGGTCTTCCTCTAAAGGCCACTGAGACCTTTGGCTGCTTTCTGAGCCGCACCGAGCGATATTGGTGCAGCACAGGGCGAGGTGTGGGCAGGAATGTGTGGAGGAGGCTCTCGGAAAACAAAACTGGTTCCTCTGTGATCAAGGTGGATGCACGAGCTCAGACAGATGTGGTTGCAGAACAGTCTGCCCAGAATCACTGGTGCCTCTGCAGAGCTCTCGACATTCTTAGTGTTCTTAGTCCCAGAGTAGGAGCTGGCACAACAAATACTAACCAGTCCCTCCTTAATTCTGCCTTCCAGTGTGTGCCTGCAAGACACGAGGAGGGGAGCAAACGACCAGGTAACCCAGCTCAGAGGTCACTGAGAGCTGGGCAGAGCTGCTGCTTTCTGAGCTGTTTTTGTACTGAAGCAGTGCAGGTTTGATGCAAGACAAACACCAGAGTCCTATTCTCTAGCTTCACCTGCCAACCAGCCAGGCCAGAAGTGTGCTGTCGCTGTGACAGCCACCTGCCCGAACAGCAGCCAGTGTCAGCACACAGCTCAGTGTTTCTTCACCTCCTCTGTGGTTCCTTTTCTCATGAAGTATCAGCCAAATTGATTTTCCATCACACTTTCGGGCTATAGAATTACTCTGTATTTGTCCATTTCTATATTTTACAAGATGATGATATTCAACTCACTGGTGAGAAAGTGCCATAAAATACTGGCTTTCACTGCAGTGATGCTGACAGTCCTTTTGATGCTGAAATTGATAAATTGTGACCATTCAGAAGACTCAACTCTGAAATACAGTGGAGGCTGTCTTGTCCAACTAGTCCAAAACATAAGAAAGTAATAATTTACAAAATGAATCTTATTACAAAGGAAGAATGGAAGAAGGAGAATACTTAAGGAATCAGTGTTTTATGCCTCTGCTTTTATGCTATTTTTCTGTGTGTTTTTTTAACAACTGGGTTGATACTAAGTGGATTGTGGTCCTTTCTGTCCTATTCTAGCTTTACAACACAGCCCACACCATATGAATCGAGTGCCTCTAAGTGTTTGAGTAGGATGACCAGAATCTATCACGCAACTGTTCTGCCCTCTCCATAGAAGGAGGTGTTTCTGCAGTACAGGACCTTGTTTCCATAATCTCTGTGTTTTTGTTTTTTTCTTCCTTGTTACTGTTGTTTGGATTGGGGAATGTGTTCTTTAAAGCTGTACACATCTTCTCTAGTTTTCCCTAAGGAAAGCAGATCAGGGGAATATGCCATGCGCTTGGAGTGTGAAGTACTGAGACTTGCTCATGTTCACTGGGTGCAGCGAACGCATTTGGAACAACTATTTTTAAATAAAGCACAATAATTAATTGGTCCCCCTTCAAGTGCACTGAGGTGCTGGGAGGCCATTAGTTTTGACAGCTGTGATATTTCTTTCCCACAACGCTTATAGCTGTGTGTCAGCAGGAGATGTTACACAGCCAGGACAGCTCTGTGACCTTAATTTTCTGTCCTTGCTTTGTTTCAGGAATAAATACATCCTGTGAACATGAGCTCTTCCTAAGTGGAAGAGTCTGCTCGTTTTAACGGCCTCACGCTCTAGAACAAGGAGAAGGTGCCCACACAAGTGTTTGCATATGAAGCCCTACCCAGCCTGCTTTGATAACCTCACGCACTGCAATGCTTTTCTTTGGAAGCAAGAAGTATACATTCAAATGAAGAACACGGATTAAGCATAAGTGAGCTCTTTTGAGAATGCATATTGCATTTTTGCTTGATGATGTGTGCTGAGATGGCAAGTGAGTCAGAGTGAGGCTGTCCTTATTTTCTCTTTGTAGAGCACTGAATGCGAAAGTGCCAAAGACATGTAGGGGGTCCTCAGCAGCACCAAGCAGCTACAGCCACGCTGGTGTCTGGAGACATCCATCTGGTCTAGGAAAGAAACTTTCCTGCTTTCTTACCTCCATCCTTGTCGCTGGTTTGGACTAACAGCGTGTTTCAGTTCGTGCTTTCCACTTAGTCTAAACTCAGACGCTTGGTTTCCACTTGATTGGAAACAAGTGTGCTGAAAGCTGCTTCCACTTTCTTCACTACACAATGTGGACCGCTGCCTGGCTCCAGTCTGGAAGCAATTATTTTCCACCCATACCTGCCCATTCTGAAAAGGTATTTATCCCCATCTATATATTTTTTTCTCTTTTAACTTTTATTAGCGACTTCCTTCATAAAGAGAATCTTGTTGCTGTGTGTAATGTCCACAGAATAGCTCTAGCTCTTGCTCTGGACATCACATGTTGCAATTCTTTGGCCCAAATTCTGCCATATTTTAGGGTCATGTTCTCTTAGGTAGTTCTGAATCGGTAAATATGCTGCAGTGAGCTCACCAGTCCCTTGTCCTGACCTCTGCAGATAGGATGAATATCAGAAGGGGCTTGAATTTGTGTGACTTGTGTGATTTGGATGGGCTGGATAGCTTGGCTGAGGACAAGACCAAGTGCTGGGTCCTGCACTTTGGCCACAACAACCCCAGGCAACACTACAGTTGTAGAGGGCAGAGTTCCAGCCAGAGGGCTGGAACACTGTGAGGAAACAGACCTGGAGATATTGGTTGACACTCACCTGAACATGAGCCAGCAATGTGCCCATGTGGCCAAGAAGGCCAATGGTATCCTGGCTTGTATCAGAAATAGCATTGCCAGCAGGAGCAGGGATGTGATTATCCCTCTGTACTCAGCCCTAGTGAGGCTGCACCTTGAGTACCATGTTCACGTTTGGGCCCCTCACTACAAGTAAGACATTGAGACCTTGGAGTGTAGAGGGCAACAAAGCTGTGAGGGGTCTGGAGCAAAAGTCTTATGGGGAGCAGCTGAGGGAATTGAGGTGGTTCTGCTGGAGAAGAGGAGGCTCAGGGGAGGCTTTATCACTCTCTACAACTGCCTGAAGGGAGATTGTGACGAGAGGAGGTTGGCCTCTTCTCCCATGTAACTAGCAGTAGGACTAGAGGGAATGGCCTCAAGCTGTGCCAGGGGAGATTTAGCTTGGCCATTAGGAAATATTAGGAAATATTTCTTCTCTGAAGGAGTGGTCAGGCATTGGAGCGGGCTGCCCTTGGAGGTGGTGGAGTCACTGTCCCTGGAAATGTTCAAGAAACATTTAGATGTTGTACTAAGGAACATGGTTTAGTGGGAAATATTGGTGATAGGTGAACAGTTGGACTGCATGATTTTGCAGGTCTTTTCCAACCTCGGTGATTCTATGATTCTTTGACTTTAAGAAAGGACTTTAAGCACCCATCATGGTTATGCTGGTGTGAATTCTCTCAATGTAAATAACCCCAAAGAACAGTCAAAACATGCAAACAGATACGCAGCAGTGCTTGCAAGTACATGCATATTATATTAGCATAGCACAGTGCTGCTCTTTTAAGCTCTTTTAAGAAGGAAGATACCTATTCATCTGCATCTATCCATCTGAATTTATTTTTTCTTTCGAATGTTCCTACTTTTGGCTGACATGAGGGAATGAGAGCAACAAAAAATGGAATCTGCAGATATTTGCACACATGAGTAAGCTTGTGCCCATGAATAGTGCCATTATACTCAGTGGGGTCACTTTGCTGAGAAAGATTGATCACACGCTTTATTTCATGAAAGACCAGTTCCTAACCGAGCACAGGCGCTGAGGGAACAGACTCAAGTGGAAAAAGTCTAAAAATCTCTTTTCCTGCCCTGAATTCAAAATAACATTTCTCTACTGGAAAAACAAACATAAGCTCATTCTGGGTGTCCGTCTGTCTGCCTGTGGGATTGGCAATCCGCACCTTCGGCAGATTCAGAGACCTTTCTGCCCCTGTTTACACTCAGGAGGTGACGCCTTAATGACAAAAAGCTGGTCGGCTGTGACATCCATTTCCCCCTCTAGGGAAAATTCCTAGCTGTGAAATCCCAGCAGAGACATCTTGCAGCTGGTTTTTTTTTTTTTCTTTTTTTCTTTTTCCATAGCCAGTCCAGAACAACCCAAAAGTTGCCATCTAGGTCTGACCTTGACACTACTTGGAGAGCAAATTACAGAGCCTGCTATCCTGAAGTGCTGACGCAGAGACAACTATATCCAATGAGTTATCTTGATACAGAAATCATGCTGTATCACAGCCAAGAGCCTGCTCCTACTGCCAAGTGGGACCCGTGCCTGGGGGCTGAGGAGCTGAGGAAGCACTGCCTGTGGCCTCCCCTGCCCCAGAGAGGACAGCGGTGTCCTGGAAGTGGCTGCCCTGCCCAAAGCCAGGGCAGAGCCACAGGAATGGATGTGCCTGACAGCTTCCATCCCTTGGGTTTGGTAACCAGTGACCACCCACCCCACGGGATGTGCTCATGCAAGGCTGCCGAGCCCGGTGGCATAGAACCGAGTTGGAAGGAACCCCTAAAGGCCATCTGGTCCAACTCCCCTGCAGTGAGCAGGGACACCTACAGCTCCATCCGGTGCTCAGAGCATGTCCGGCCTGACTTTGGTCTGATGCAGGTGACCAATGTGCTGAAAAGCACCAGGACTGAACTGTCGTGACGGGGGGAAAACGGGATGCTGTACACGTGGCTAGGCTGATCTCTGCTTTACAGTGGGCGCATGGGGGTATCAGGGATCTTCAGGTCTTTGCTCCTGTGGGTGCAGGCGCAAGCCTTTGCCCCAGTGGTTGTACACAGAGGAGGAATATGAAGGCCAAGGGGGAAGCTGGAAAGAGAAGCAGAGGTATAAGAGTGGGAGGGTGTGTCTCTCCTTTTGTCCCTGCCAGCTGTGCCGGGCGCCATGTGGAGCCCCATAGGGCCAGGCCCCGTGCAGAGTTTCGGGTGCAGGACTCGCAGCGAGCCAGCCACAGGACGCCGGGGCGAGGGGTGGAAAACGGATCGTGTATCTTTAACCCACAGAGGCCGAAACGTGGTTTTTTTCTTAGTTAACAATGGAAACTTTTTTTTTTTTTTAGTGTTTCCCTCCAGCGGTCCTGCCAAGCAGCACAGAGCGAGCGACTGAGCGAGAGAGCGAAAAAAAAAAGAAACTTGTTCCGCTGAGTTCAACCCCAGACAGGCTCACAACTTCCTTCCTGCTTTCCTACCCCCTCCCTCCGCTCTCCTCCTTCTCTCGGCTCCTCTCCCTCTCCTCCTCCTCCTCCTCCTCCTCCTCCTACTCCTGCTCTCCCCGCCGTTCCGGCCGCGCGACGAGAGGGCTCCGCGGCTGCCCCGCGGACCTGGCCGCAGCGCGGAGCGGGGAACGCGGCGCTCCCGGCCCCGAGGGGCGATATATCCGCGGGGAGCGCGGGGCTCCGGCGGCGCAGCGCGCACCGCGCCCGCGGAGATGG
>JACDJE010000279.1:737863-818008 GCA_016647715.1 Pavo muticus | reverse complement strand
GGGCGGCGCGCACTGAGGCGGGCGCGGAGCCTGCTCCAGGTAGGCTCCTCCGGGCGCCCCGGGCTGCCCTTCGGGAGGGCCGGGAGGGAGGGGGAAGGCGGGAGGGGACGGAGCCGGGTTCCAGGTGCCGGGGGCTGCGCGGAAACCTGGGGGCGCTTATCTGCCGGAGCCGCGCGGGGATGCGCGGTGGTCGCGTCTGATGGCATCGCGGTACTTCCGAAGAAGTGTACGCCCGTCGCCGGGGTTAGCGCATGGGGGCATAAACAAGCCCACACCCTCTCGTAGGTTATGTTTCTATGTGGATATCATGGGGTTCCCACCGCCGGGCACGGGATGAGGATTGCGGCTCCGGAGGCGTACGGAACAAACGGGCACAAAGAAAGGCAGGCAGGAGAGCAGAGGGAAGCCAGGAGCCAAAAGCCAGGAGCCCCTCTTGTGTGCACACAGAGCAGCCGTCTCCAGTTGCCTCCGTGAGCGGGACACGGGCTGTTACTGGGGCAGCTGCATAGCCCAGGAGGTGTGCGCAGGGAAATGGGACAGAGCACGCGTGCAACCGTGCACACCCATGCTGTTGTGTGTAGGTGAGTAGGGCGGTGGTGGGGACATAGTCCTGTCCCATGCCAATTGGGCAGGCTGGTATCACTGAACAAAGTCACTGCGTGAGACTGGGTCGCCGTTGTTTGTAGGTGACAAACCAGAAGGTGGCAAATTTGAGCTATTTGGACTTTTTCGCTTCCCTCCAAAAATGTCAGCTTTTGGGACAAGCATTCAGAAGCTTCCAACTTTCAGCTCCCACTGGTTGGGCCAGCACTCCCTAACTCTGCTGCGGGAATAGCTGCCCACTGTGCACAGAGTCCCTCTCATTTTTCCCTCTCCCTCTCTCTAGGCGTTCCGTTTTATGGAGCTGCGGACCAGGACCAGCCTAGCTCCCCTGCTGCTCCCTGGCGATGCTGCTGATCCTGGTGTGGACAGAGTCCCGGCAGCCCCGCTGAGCCCGAGTGCCAAGGCGGTGGCCTGCCTGTGCGCCCCGGCTGACTACTATGGCTGTGTACTGCTATGCACTCAATAGCTTGGTGATGATGAATAGCAACAGTGAGGTGAAAAGCAGCGGGAGCAAGACGCCACCTCCCTCCAGGCAAGCGCTGCCCAGGAGCTCCGAGACAGCCAGCGGCTGCTGCCCACTCCCTGCCTTCAGCCCGACCACCGTGCTGCCCCACTCCCCACGCCTCAGCTCCGCGTTCCTTTTCCCTCCGCCTGAGGAGCCCCCTCCACAGCTGGGCAGCCCCAGGGGCCGGCGGCGCAGCCGGGGAGGAGATAGGCCGCCAGGCTCCCCTGCAGCACGGCGCCTGCAGCGAGAGCTGCACAACGTCCAGGTGAACCAGAAAGTGGGGCTCTTCGAGGCACACATCCAGGCACACAGCTCCGGGGCCCACTCACTGTGGAGCCCCCCACCTTCCTCTCCTCGGCCTTCTTCGCCCCATCTGTCCTCGCCTCGGCCATCCTCGACTCGGCCATCCTCGCCTCGGCCTTCCTCACCCCGGCCATCCTCACCCCGGCCTGCCAGCCCCACGGTGCCAATGATGGGGCTTGGTACAGGACCCCAGCCACGGGCCTATGTGGAGGGCGAGGATCCTGATGCTGGTGGGGCGCAGGATCGGCCGAGCGTTGCGGGCCTCGTGGTGATGGAGGGGCAGGCCGTGGGGCAGGTGGTGGGGATGGAGCCATCAGATCCCAGCCCGCAGCGAGGTGAGGTGGTGATGGCCACCTCAGGACTGGAGGGCCAGTACCCAGTCATCGGTGGTAGCATCCCCGCCGTCATCATCACAGACCTGGGGGGCCCAGAGGACGAGGCGGGTGCCGTGCCCCCCAGCAGCCTGCCTGTCCGGAAGCTGTCCTCATCATCAGCCTCTTCCACTGGCTTCTCATCGTCCTGGGAGGAGTCCGAGGAGGACATCTCCAGTGACCCTGAGCGCACCCTGGACCAGGCACCCGCCTTTCTGCAGACTCTGGACCAGCAGAAGCCCCGAGTGGTGAGTCCTGGGGCAGCCCTCAGGAGGAGGGAACAGCCCCACAGTGGTGGCACAGGCACTGTGGGTGGGCAGAGGTCTGTGGCAGCAGAGATCCACAGAGAAATTGTATCCCTGGGTTTCCCGTGAGGATTCCCATGATCTGCATGAGCCTAAGGGAGAATTTATTTCCTCTTCAGAGTGGAAATCTTGCTGGCCAAGCATCTGTTAAGTTTTGTTTATACATGGTGATGCCCATCACCATGGTGTCTGTGTGCCTTTCATATGGAAGCACGTTTCTCTAGAATCTCTGCTACCTCCCATTTATTAAAAAAGAACTTTTTGCTTATGGAGTATCTTATATTTTAGGTAGGCATATTTTTAGTTCATTAAGTTCATTTCTTTCTGGATCTTTCTTTCCCTCATGGCTGGTTGGGAAGCTTCAGGTAAGAGAAAGTGTCGGTGCCGTCTTACTCATAAAGCAGAGAGGTCTCCTTGGAGAAGATGCTTTGGGGCTTTCTCCAAAGGCAGATGCTCACAGGATTTGTTGTGTCACGCTGGGGGTTCATCCTGTGTCTGTATGCTCCACGCAGAGGTTTGCTCTGAGCTGTCACACTGCTTCTCTAGAGGGCTTTGAACCTCCTGGGGTGGCTGTCACGAGGTTCTCTGATCGGCATGTGGGCTTATCATCCAGATGGGAGACATCACCCTGTTTTGAGATCAGCTCTGAAGTTTGAGACCACACTGACAAACCCTGAAAAATGCAGGGCTGCCCGCTGCCTGCTTCCTTGTAAAGAGCCTGGTAATGGCCCGTCAGCTGTCAGTGCTGTGGTTCACTCTGTTTGATTTCCAAAGATACGTGATAATGAAACTCAATTGCTAGGCTCAGTTACACAAGGAAGACCAAGGCAGAGTAAAGTTATCAAAGTCATGAAGCACTGACACGCTGTGGTTACCAAACACTCAGCAGACTGAAATAAACATATTTGCTTTCCTACGTGCTTCATTCTGTTCCAAGAACTGGGGCTCAATTCCGCTCAGGACAGAGCAGCAGTTGAGTAAAAGCACGGTTAATGAAGTTACGAATGTTTGTCTTGTCGTGTTCGCAGGCAGTTTTGTATTTTGGGGCTCTTGACAGATGAATCAGATCGCTGCCTTTTATCGCTGCCTCTGCTGATTAAATTCCACTGCTTTTGTGCACGAGCTGTAGTAATCTAGTAATCTCTGCTCCATCCTCCACACTGACAACTGCTCCTTCTGCCGGGTGGCACTGATGTTCTGAGAACAGCTCACTGATGGGTAAAGCTGTCCCTGATGTTGCTGCGGAAAGTGTCCTGGGGCCTTGGGCTGACTGTGCAACTAGTTGGCAACATCTTAAATCTATAGTGACAGCAGAAGACAGCTACTGAAGCAGTCTCAGGTTGCACACTCATTTGCTTTGTGAACTCGCTATTTCTTTTTAACGATGTGCACTGTCCGGAAGTGAGTTGTGAGGATGTGTGAAAGCTCTCTCTGCATCTCGTGCTTTACTGTCAAAATCAATCCATCTCCAAACCATCTCCCCTCTGAGCTGAGTATGTCAGCGCTGGGCAGGTCTGGGGAAGCTGCAGGAGGGGAGGAGTGGTGAGCAGTGGGAAAGCCATTCTCATTGCAGATATGTTCTGCACTGCACATCTTCCATAGCTTGTTTACAGATTTGATAAACAACAGGCTTGCTGCTGCCCTTCCTTTCTGGAGGCTGTCAGGCTCAGCCAATCTGTTCGGGATGTCCGGCTGTCTGCTGTAGTTCCTCCCGGTGTTCCCAGGAAAGGGGCAGATCCCTGCATCTGTCATGGCCTCATCCTCTGGTGTACTTCAGGTAGAGAGCTTTACCTGCAGTTGGGTCTGCATGCTGGATGGTCAGGTGAATAAAATGGTGTCTCCTCGTGAAAGGGACGAAGGTGGCAGGACCGCTTTGTTTGACCGCAGTGACCTGCAGCAGCTCTGTGGCTGAATATCTGCCGCAGGCTCATAGTTGGTTTGCTGAAACTGTTTGCTCAGTGCATTGCCTGGCCCTGGAGCACGGTGGCCGTGTAGCACTTGGAAACAGCAACTATGCTGTGATTGTGAAAGACCTGTGAAGCGCAGTGACGATAAGAGCAGTCTGACATTTTGCTGTTGTCTAATTGCAGATCCACTTAAGGTCTGAGTAAACCTCCACGTAAGGGCTTTCTCTGCTGTGGCTTTCCCCAGGCTGTGGGATGCTGCTAGAGAAACCCCACACTTGTTTATTGATGCTTGCAGGGTTTCAAAGATGCTGAAGCGATGACACTTCTTGGGCTGTGTGGGAGGACTGTCTGTCCAGCACGCTGCGGTTCGACACGCCTTGGGGCAGCCCTTGCTGCGTACCCTGCACGGCAGCCTGGGCAGCTGCAGGAAGGAGTGGCTTTCTCCATCCACCCTCTGCCCGAGCTGAGGGGACATTGCAGCTTTTGGAAGGGCTCTGTCACAGCACATGTTGTGCCGGGGGAGGATTTCTTCTCCGCTGGCTGGTTGGGCAGGTTGGACATGCAGGGGAGGGAGAGTGTGCTCCATCCCTACTGCAAGCAGCACAGTTAGCTCAGGGCGGTGGCCTGGATCCTAGAGGGGATTTCTCACCCCAAAGAAGCCCCATTCTAGTGTGGCTCCCGCTGACTTCAGTGGAAAAGTATGGACTTGTGAGTTTGTCTGTTCCTGGGGGACCCTGTTTGCGAAGTGCAAGGAAGAGCTGGTAGACTGAGGTATGCTTCACAGCAGGACAGCTGGCCCCAGTCCGGCTGTATTCCTTTAGCAAAAGCAATCCCAGTGCCGATTATTACAATAAGTCATCATCATTGAACTAAATCCTCTAGTTTGTCAATTCTCGAGCAGCTAGAAGCAAGGCAAGAGGAGTCAAAGGAAATGCAAAAATTGTGCAAGTGCATACTAGAGAAAAATGCCATGTAAAGGGGAAAAAAACAAGCTTCCTGGAAAAACAGTGCAAAATACTATAGTGTTCCTCTTCCTGACTTTCTCACAGCTGCTGTGCAGGCACAAGGATATATGCTGAATAGTAATCAAGAGGCTCCCAGTTCATTGTGAAACCTCTCCTCCTTTTAGTAGGCAGAACAGTTTACTTAGGATTAGAGACTTCCATTAACATGTGCAAAATGGCAAGAGCATTTGGAAAGTGCTAATGACATTGCTGCTGACCGGCATTTTTTAAATTGATTTATTTGTTTGACTTGCAGTGGCTGTATTTCTGAAAGGAGCCAGGTCTAGATAGGGTTTGCGTCAGCCAAGGGCCAGTGGGACCCTTGCTTATTTCTCTTTGAGATGTTCCACAATGTAAGCAGGGTTTGTTCCTATAAAAATCCATCAAACTAAACATGCCTTCATTCCCTTTCCTAGCTGTCACTGTGATCAGGAAGTCTCTGTGTAACAGAAACCATGACTGCATGGCTGTGGTGATGCGTGAAAGGCCTTGTGAATATGCGTTTTTATGCTCACCGTGTTTATGTATTTTCCTTCTTCCTCCTGTCACATTGGTATTAAAAGCTCCTAAGCTTATGAGCTTGAGTGGTATCGCCAGTATAGTATCAATACAGTGTGTAGCATGTTGGCATACTTGCTCTGGCAATGTGTACTGTTAAGCAGTATGCATGGCACTGCCCAGAGAAGATGCTTAGTCCTCCAGGTGAGGTGCCAGAGAGTAATAGAATCATAGGATGACAGAATATCCTGAATTGGAAGGGACTCGGGGGGATCATCGAGCCCAGCTCTTGGCTCTACACAGCACCACCCGAAAATCAGACCGTATGTCTTATAGTGTTGTCCGGATGCTCCTTGAACTCCAGCAGCTCGAGGCCCACTGCCCTGGGCAGCCTGTTCCATGCCCTTCGCCCTCTGGGGCAGAGCCTTTCCCTAACCCCCACCTGCCTCTCCCCAGACACAGCTCCATGCCGTTCCCTTGAGGACGGAACCTCTTTCAGCACTGCTGTGCTGACTCAGAGACAGAGGAGGCTTAGGTGGGCACCTTCATGTTTCCATGTTCCTGCACATTCAGCAGACCTGATAACACGGCGTGTTTTGGCTGACCCACCCATGGCTGGCAGGCTGGGCAGAGCATGAGGCTGTCAGCAGGCCGAGTCTGTGCGCTCTTGGGAATTCACAAAACACTGCACTATGGTAGCTTATCTCCTACCTACTCATGTGGCCTCGGCAGATAAGCAGCTTTCTTCTGGGCTCCCACCCATGCAGGCTAAGTGAAGATGCTGCCATAACCTGATGGGAGATAAGCAGTGCTATTTCAGATGCAATTTCATCAACACATTTAAGTTCATTGGGAAGGGTTTCTTCTCTGCTAGTGTTCTCCACGATTGACAGCACAGGAATGACAGGGTGCATAGCAGATGCCTCACTTGCTAGCACAGCTGACGTCTCTTGCATATTTTGTCTTTAAAACAATTTCACACCGAAGAAGTTCATAAAGAAATGGAAGAAAGCGCAAAGCATTTCTGAGGTGCAGGAAGAACAGACAAGAGCAAGCATTAGGCTCATCATCTCTAGGATCTCCAGCTGCAGATGGCAATTGCAGGATGTCAGGAGCTTTGCTGGTTGGACCCATGTGGTGTTAAGCTGAATGTCCTCAAAATTAAACTCTCAGATCAGTGGAAACTTTTCAGTTTGGTCTTTAACATTCTAGAGCCTTGCAAAGACAAAAAACAATCCAACTGTAGTCAGCACCTGTCTCATGTTTTCCATATTATTTCTATAATGTGTTAGGATGGATTTGCATGCGAAGAAAATATTAGCGCAGCGCTGAGCTCTTGCATGCCATGCAGTGACTGAAAGCCAGCACTGAGCTAATGTTTTCTTTACATGTAAATCTGTTCTAACTCACTAGAGAAATAATGGCATCTATGCACAGTGTTAAACTTTGCTTCAGCTAAGATTAGTCTTCTGTAATTGTTAGAGATTATTTTTGTTTATAGCAGTAGGTAAATTTGTGCAGTAAATTTGACCTGCTTTCATCCAATAAAGCCCAGCCAAGCTTTCTAAGAAAGATACGTTAATATTTAACAGGCGGTGAAAACTAAATGTTAACATTTGCAAATCACCAAGTAACTTAGCAGCCTAATCCCTGTTCTCAAATGTGACTTTTAGGGCAACATGGTCTTCCATGCCTGATGGGTCACTTGGCTTGGCCCACATACAGAATTCATCGTGCTCAGCCTCCCTGGATGTCTCCTCAGGAAAAGTCCCCTCCTCCAATACCTTTCTTTTCTATTTGCTCCCATAGTATCTTTAGGATTAGCCAAGGGTGTTCTTAAGACAGGAATCTGTTCTTAAATTGCTCACTAATGTCTTCTGTGATACTTATCAGAATTACATTCACATTCGTCATGCACACAAAGAGCCAGGCACAGCATTTGCACAACAGCTGCAAAGGCTTCAGTCTGAGTTCTTCCACTTTCAAATGAAAGTGCCCATCGTTTGGCTCTTCAGTCAGTGTTCAGGAAGCAAAATGTGCAGTTTGCTCTGCAGAGGGGATGAACGCTCAGCAGCACCTTTCGGTTGGCGTGGATACATGGGTACACTTAGAAACTTGCCGTCTCCACCTGCAAGGTGGATGTTTTTGGAAAATGCAGATTACAGCCTCTTCTTTCCATGGCTTTGTGTCTGCAGAGAGACCCTCTGCTGCCATCAGCTGTGGGCTGTGCAGGGCTTCTCTGCCCTGCAGTTTCTCGTTGAATGGTGATATCAAAACCAGAAATAGCTGCAGGCTGCTAAGACCCATGTTAACCTTTCTCCCTTCACTACATTGATTTCGGCATTATCAGACATTTCAGCTGTGGGAAGAAGTGTGTGGTTGGTTGTATTTTTATTTTAAATAGTAAAGAACATTCTTTTCATTAATGGTGTGGAGAAGGGGAGAGAGCCTGCTAGAAGGAATCCAGTTCTTCCTTTCAGATCCATGATATGTGGTTAGCCAAAACGTGAGGATTGCTCCTGGGAGGAGAACTATGGTGTAGTTCTGCTTAGCACTTGAAACTTTGTCTAGTACAGTGCATCATCTGATCAGCACTACACAACAGGAACTACATTAGCATTCAGCACTGTTGCGGTTCTTAAGGAGTAGTTAAGCATCCCTCAACCCCCAGACAGACATTTAAGGGCTCTGAAGTGCCACGCTGACAAACATTTTAATGAGGCTTGGTTCAAAGCACCGAATTAGATTCTCTTCACCATTCAGATCACACATTTGGTTTGCAGAGAGGTCAGCACCTGCAGTTCCCATGTTGTGGACCTCATTGAATTGATGTAGAGCTCACTGTTGGCTTCTGGAGTTTCATCCTTGCTTTACACCTTACACCTGGTGTTTTGGAAAATGGGGATCTTAAGACTGTGCGAAGCAGAGGAGGGTCTTCTCCCACAGACGTTATTGTCACCAAACTCCCTTCAACCCAAAAGCCTTAGGTGTTGCCTGAACGAAGACCCGTGTATCATCACCTGGAATACCCAGCACTACTTGTCGGTAGGGTTGTGATGCCAGGGAGCAGGCAGAAGTGTGCACCAAGTGGAGGATAGCAGAAGGCTGAGCAACGGCTGCACCTACCTTCAGCAGCACCTCCTCCTCCCCCTTCGCTTCCTGTCCCTTTGCCCTTGCTTGGGCAATTCATCTGCAGCAAGATAGAATCAAAGAACCCTCTTCCTTTGCTAAACAATTCACTTCTTTTGTTAGGGTCAGATAGAATGCTGATAAAAGCTGTTGTAGCTCCGCTGAGGCCAGCAGGAGTATGCTGCAGATTCGGTCCTTGATCATTTTTCCCCTTTGTCTTCCCTGCACGTATCCAGTTACACCTTGCAGCCCAATGTGAAGCTGAGTTACTGGAACGGGGAAGCAGTCCCCACACAGGTTCTGTCTGTTGATGCACGCAGCCTTTGGGGCAGGAGTGTTCCAAGCAGACATCTGCGCAGTGGCTTTTTGGAAACTGCATTTAAGGTTGAGCATTTTTTTCTTGTTCCTTGCTAACGTCCATTCCCTGCTGTTAGGGTGGGAGCAGAGCATTGCCTTCAGCTCACTGCTAAGCCCCATTCATTGCAGCCGTATTTTGACAAAGTGTTTTGGGGAGGTGTAAGAATAGGTTCTATCCCACTGAGCTAAACACAAAACATCTTTAATGAATGGGTACATAAATACGGTGGGTGAGGGAGTCTGTCTGTGCCCCTTAAAAGACTGAGCCCCAATGGGTTGGGGTGAGGGGGTGGTGAGCAGGTTCTTTCCCACCGTGAGCACCACAGGGATTGCTCTGCCGGCGGCCATGAGCCCCATCAGGCATCTAGGGCTTCCTCCTGCTGCAAGCAAGGCACTGGGCAGCCGGGGGAGAATTAATAACACATCCAAATGTAATATGGTTGCTATTATGGGTAATATATATTTAACACTCTGCAGGGACCATTCAAACCTGCATCTGTAGGAAGGGAGAAAAAGTCAATCTTGCTTTTTTGGCAGGCGGCAGATCAGAGTCCGATCCGCAATCTCTCTCGGTATGTTTTATGTGGGTGGGTTTTGTTAAATTACAAGCAAAGTTATTGCACCCCTAGGCTACTCACACTAAATGTTTGCCCAGTTTTAGCAACATTCTTTCCAGGCTCAGCTACATTTGTTTTTATCTTCTCTATGGCAATTGATGATCTGAGTCTAAAATGTCTAGCTCTACAGGATCTCCCGTTATATATTTCTTCCCAGCTGTAGCTGAATCAGGACAGTATAATACTATGACATGTTGTAATGCCTCATGCTTTCTTTAATACATTCCAGATTTAAGGAGTCAGCTAAGTTTACATACCCAAAGTAATAAATTTAAACAGTAATAAGGACAAATCCTGAACCGCGATTGTATCTTGAAAGTGTTTTGGTGTTTTTTTTCCCTTCTATCTGCTTTGGTCTGGCTAAGGTCTGTTTGTAGGAAATTCATCAGGACAGATAAAAGATGATGAGACAAACAACTTAATCCCTTAATAATGTTAAGTGGAAAATCCAACAACAGATTGGCAAGGAACTCGAATAACAACTGCAAAGTGGCCCTTACCGAGGACTACAGAGCTGGTTTAAGAGGCAGAGGCCAGGAAATAACCAAAGAAAGACAAGCCTGAATAAGACCCCCCAGGTTCAGACTTTTCGGTGAAATCCAAAATGGAGCTCAATTTCTTTTTTTTAATCTATGCCTGTATAGTTCACCTCCACCAGAACCCAATTTTTCAGCATTGCCTCATGCCTCCTGCCGTCCTCAGTACCCACACCAAGTGGCCGCAGAGGGCTGCAGGGTTGTGGTGTGTGTGGGTGCTGGTACAGGTGGGGATGTGGAATAGCAGCAACTGTGCTCAAACAGGGGCCACTGGTGGGGGTGCATGTGGAGGTGCCGGTGCCTCCTGGCAGCACCAGACAGAGGAGAGCTGGGCGCAGCTTGCTGGTACTGAGCTGGCCCCCGTGTCCCACCACCTGCCTGGCACCTAGCCGCACACCGTGCAGCCTCCCCTGTGCCCATTCCTGCTGCTTGGGGCTGTCTCACTGCCAGTCGATATGCCTTGAAAGCAAGGTGGCATCACAGAAGTAGTAGGCATTCAGAAATGCAATTGCCAAGCAGCTTCAGAAAAGAAGTTGTTAGTTATTATCTCTTCAGAGCTGTATTTACTTAGAGCTGACAGCCCTTCAGCCTGCGCTTTCGTGGTAGGAATGTCTTACTTGGGTGGAGATGAGGGCATCCAGAAAGGAAACAAAGGAATGAGGTTTTGGAATGGTACATTATCTCAATCCACCTGAATCACTGCTGTATTTTAAAAAGCAGCGCAGTGCAACAGGTTGTTTGAAAAAACCCTTAGTGTCTTCTCCCATCTCCATTGCTTTAATATTCTCCTAGAAATTTGTATACAGAATGTTCCCAGTCCACTTTATCTTTCTCTGCTTGACAAATCCTGCATTTTCTTCCCTTACCTTCAGCAGAGTGAGATCTAATCTTGATCTTTTTGCAAAGCCCACAGAATTGCCTCGTCAGGTGTCACGCTGCCACCTTCATGCACAACCTGTGTATGCCACAGCTTTTCAGCTAGATGTGCCACCACTGAAAAAGAGTCTGCTTAAAGCTCATTCGTTCCAGAGCAATAGGTGGAAAACCAGCTTGGAGCCAAAAGAGAGCCTCTCTCAGAGGAGGGTGCAGCTAATGTCAGCTGGCTCTTGGGAAGCCTCCTTCCACAAGTGGTTAAAACAAATGTGCAGCCCCTCATCTACATTTCAGCTCGAGGAGAACAGTTTTGGCCTCTCTCCTCTGGTCTCTATTTTCTCATGTTGCTCCCCATTGCTGGAATGGCTTTTCTGAGCTGCTGAAGACAGCATGTGAATCTGGGTCACCAAAAGTGTCTGTGACATGGAACAGATGCCAGGCCAGCGATGAGAGAGATGCAGAGGTAGCATAGTGCCACCTGGGGTGTTTTGTCTGTACCATATTGTACAGCCCAACCAGCTCTGGTACTGAGTCTCTGAGCTTTTAACGAGCCTAAAAACAACTCCATATCCCAGGTCTGTTCTTGTGGATGGGAACCCTTCCCAGAAAGGGAAAAAACACAGAGGTGCCTGTTTAATATAGGCTGATCTCATGCTTGAGCATACGCAGGAGTTGACCTTTCAGCACTGAAATATGTGATGGGAATAGAATAAATCACATTTGGAAAGAAAAGCCAAGTAGCTGAGGCTTGATGCACCTAGAGGGAAGGAATTGAGATGAAGAGGCTGAAAGAGATGCAGAGGGGCCAGATGACAGAATCGGAAAGTCGTCTTTCAGCAGTGGGTTTGACGGATCTTTGCAAAGCAAGTCTGCAGAGATGTGAAACTGAGATAGGAGATGGTGAGCCCTGGAGGTGAGTTTTAGCTGGGTAGGTAAGTTGGAAAGATGCTGTTAGGGATGTCATCCTGAAGAGGCTGCAAGGCTTACAGGCAGGTTGGACATGGGGACTGAGAAGCATACAAGTTTTCCACTCGCTAAAAGTTTTGGGGTAGGAGCAAAACACTCGCAAATGAGAGCAGTAATATTTACACTCACATTGCAGAGACATAAATTGTACTACGAATCACCAGTCTGCAAAGGATCACGTCTCTGTATCACCTTGCAAGCCTGAGTACAGTCATGTTTCCATCGAAGTCAAAGCCAACGTTTCCATCAACTTGTGTGGAAGCAGCTCCAAGCCCCAAGGCAGACCTCCTTCACTCTCAGGGCCCGATGTTCATTTGAACAATTTTCTGAGAGAGCCAAAACTCTGCACTCTCCCCCAGCACCCGGAAGCCAGCGCAGCCTCATTGAGGAACTCCCTCTATGTGGTGGCTTCTATTGGAGGCCAACTCCCTGGTTGGTCGCAGGGCTTTTTCAGGCAGCAGCAGAGGGTAGGGCTGCTCTGCACTAGAGTCTCTAGCCTGCCTGAAGAGATGCTGGGGTTCTCCCTCCTGTCCTGCTCATAGCCTTGGAACATCTGTAGTATGTCCCCCAGACAGCTAGACCCCCCAGTCCTGTCCAGAAAAAGTCTGGGCAGGACGGATGTTGTAGGAGCTGGCTGGAGCTGGAGGAATAATTTTTTGGCAAAGAGTACATTTTCCAGCAAATGTCAAGGGAGAGGGGGAGCAAAATGATTCACAAATTCAAACACATTTCCTGAATAGTTCTGGCCTAGAAAAAAAAGAACAACAAAACATCAGAGGTGGGGGAAGAGGGAGGGATGTTAAAAATAGCAGCGCGTGTCATTTTGACACTTTCAGAATGAAGTATTTCTTTTTGGGAATGGTTTGTTGGTGTTCTGCAAGCATTTGAAATGTAGATTTGATTCACAATGGCATTTTTTTTTCACTTAAAAGTTGACCTCGGCATTAAAACGCATTCAAAAAAGAAAAGAGAAAGGGTTTTTTAGAAGTTACATAACCCAAAATGAAATACCACCTTTTGCTGTGACTCCAAATGAGACATTTCAGAGTTTTCCTTCCGCTGCCCCACGATTTCATCCAGTGTTTTAGTTTGACCTGAACATCCCCTCTCCCCTGTTTTTTTAGGTTGAGTTCTGATAGCAAGAAAGCCGTGCTCCATCTAGCTCCCATGCTGCCCAGCCCTTCGGTGCAACGCCATGGAGCACGGGCTTTAGTTTAATCCGAGGTCAGTCACCCCTCGCTGTGATTCAGACTGAAACCTGTGGTATCAACTTAATAAGAGCTGTAGGTTTTGTAGATAACTGGCAGCTTCTCCGGAAGATGTGATGTGGAACCTCGGTTAGAAAAATAACCCAAACTCATGGGGCCCTGAAATCTGATCTAGAAATCTTCAGAAAAGCCAGAGTTTGCACACAGCTGAATGGCAGACTTTCACTCCCCCGGCAGTCACACTGGGCTCATTCAGCTGATTTATTAAAGAGCAGCAAGCAAACAGCTAGCAGATGCTCTGCTGCAGCCAAAATGTGCAGCAGGGTTTCCCTAGGCAGTGGGGAAGGAACGGGCACATTCGCTGCACGATGAGCCATCGCCGAGTTCTCTGTCCCTTGCTGTGTTTTCTGCCTTGTTGGGACATTTCTTGTTTCCTCCACAGAAGGCAATCCCTTGGTATCTGAAGTGGAGCTGCCTTTGCAGGGGTTTACCGTGACTGTCTCCTGACTCCCTTACCTCCATGCCTTGGGAGGGTGCAGGCACGAAGTACGTGCCATGGTGCAGGACAGCAGACTTTTCAGCAGCAGCTTCTTTTGGTCAGGGGCTGTAGGAAATACCTTTTCCATTTAGATGCAATTGTAACATGACTGAAGGGTGGGTGGATCGTATGGGGAGGGCAGGGGCTGGTGGTGCCCCAGCAGAGCCCAGCAGGGGAGGAGCTGGGTGTGGCTCCCTCCTGCTGGTGGGCAGCGAGTACCTGCAGCACTGCAACGCGAGATCAGCCCGTGTGCAGCAGCTCTGCAGCAATCTCAATCATACATTTACTGTTAAAGCACTGCCAACTCACAGTCTCCTCAAAATAATGAGGATTGACCTAAAGAAACACCAAACTTTTTTTTTCTTCTTCTTCTTTTTTCTTCTGCCTTTAGTTACACTTGAAGCAATGAAACAGCCCTTTCTGCTAGCTGTAAGGCTACCTTCTTTTTGAAAATGAAAACTTGGAGCCTCGGCCACCTGACTGCAAGGGCTGGGGGTGGCAAAAACAAGGCAGAACTCTCAGTGAACTGCACGAGTGGGCAAACACGCTATTGAAATAGCTTCTTCCCACAGTCAAGAAATGGGCTGAATGGAAAGAAAGGCCAGAAGGGCAGAGCGTGTAAGCTGATTCTGCTTTCCTGTAACAAACTGAGAAAGCCAGCTCTCCCTCCCCGCCCTGGCCGAAACAAAAAGCCCATAGACAAGTAGAGCAGAATCTGCCTTCCTGTTTGTATGTGTGTCATGAGGCTGGGATGGCAGGTGGCATTGACTCTTACAGCTCTGTGGAAACTGGGTATCATCTGTAAGGCAGAGCTGGGAGGTGGGAGCTCAGACAGAGACAAAAGCGGTGACTAGAGGACAGCGACTGTGCAAACTGCACGTGGAGGTTCACGTTGTTTCTCTGTCCAATTTTACATGAAATACAGTTTGAGCACTTTTTCCACAGGTAAAGGGGATTCAGAGATCTTTGACACAAGCAGCTACCAAGAGATAGGGAAACATCTGACTATGTTCATCTTAAAATGGGAAAGCAGTGCAGAGCCTGCCGGTGCAGACTGTGAGATCATAACAAAAATGTCAGCTTTTCAAGTGAATGATTGCATTGAGACAATGATCTAGTGAAGGCTGTACAGATCTTTTAGGCTCTGACAGTGTGTGGAAAACGCCAAGCAAGGCTGTTTAACCATCCTAAACTACCATGTAATTGAATGATGCAAAGGTCTTGAAGTGATGCCAAGCGCTCTGTTCTCTACTTCCATTGGATACACTGACACGTTCTCCAGCTTGTCTCTTGAGTTAAGATGCTGCTCTGTTGTTTTTCCTTTCCAGCTGGTAGATTTGCATCTTCATTTCACCAAGGGGAATGAGACAAGGGTGTTCTTCGTTTTAGCACACTGTTAAAGCTGGTATGTGTTTAAAGGAAATAATCGCAAAGCAGAGGTTGGCTGTATCCCATCTCCTCTTTCCTTAGGTGTCCCATCTGCAGGGGTAGCTTCGGTGCATTGCCTCACTAGGGCACTTGTAGAGGTTGTGTACCACATGGATACGGTCTTCTGGACAGCAGCTGCCTCTGTAATACTTGCTAAAACTACTGCTGGCCTCGTAAATAGAGTTAGAATATTTCCAGTGTATAAGATTTAGTGAGGAAAGCCATTGTCAGGAAACATAGGTTTTTGTAACAGCAACATCTTCTGTATACTGTGCAATGAAGTTACTTTCTTGGGAATTTAACTTCAAGTCAGTTTAAACAACGTGGCCAGCTGTAAGCCACCGCACGTTATGACACACGTGCTGAATGTTACTGCTCTGTGTCAGTGTTTATTGAACAGAGCAGGGCTTTGAGAAACACGCCTTGGCCCGGGAAGCACTAACAATGTCATGGCACTTCTCATCTGTAAAGCAGCGCAGATAGATAACACTGGTTTTTTTTGGAGTAAGTTCTCCAAAGACAAAATACTTCTGAAAACAACTGCTAAGCCCTTAAAGCCCCTAAGAAATATTAATTTTCAGATTGGGTAATGGAAGACCATGGATGCGCAGGTTTTCCTATTCTGAAAAATGCCCTGCCTTTTTTGGAGTAGCAGGAGACTCCAGGTGTGGCTTGGAGGCTGATTTTGCCTCAGCAGTTCCAGCTGCTCTCATTGCAGAGTGTTTATTTGCTGCTGTCTGCTGGTCCTTTGCTGCTTACTTTTGCTACTGCAGGAACTGAGGCCTTCAAACAAAGCTTACTGACTCCTTGAGCTGTGGTTTTTTTTTTTCATGAATAACTGACGGTGCAGAGCATCACTCCATTTAAATTGGAAGGCTGAGATGAGACTGGGCCAAATTGGATCTGGTGTAGCTCCACTGCATCTGGTGGGCTTACACTAGGGATAAAGGTTAGTAAGAGTAACATGAAACGGGTGAGCTGGGCTAGTGTGTGTTGTATAAACGGCTCCACCGTGGAGAGCCGCCCGCATTGCAAAATCCCCCTCACAGCTGGAGTGGATTGGGATCCGTCAGAAAGCACAGCACGGGTAGACCAGAAGGAAAACATGGCACAGGGGCTATATATCCCATCTCTTCCCAAAGCAGGGCTGTTGTGTGCGCAGGCAGTGCCGCTGGGGCTCAGCACTCACTGCTCACTGCATTGGTACCACAAGGAGGAGGACGGGTCAGGGTTGCCGTACCCTCCAATGGGAGTAAAGTTATAAATACATTTTGGAGCAGAAAAAGGAACTATCCACCAGAGCTATTTCTGATGACCTCGAAATAAAGTTAGAATCTGTTCTTTACCCTGTTTCTTAATGCAGCTGCTGAGCTCTCCAGCAGAACAGGAAGCAGTCTGAGGAGCTATGTGAGTAACCGGAGTCATCAGATCAATGGAAAAAGTGGTGCAAGTACGTTTTGTGAAAGTGCAACCAACGATTTTGAAATGTCTGCCATTTCTCTTCCTTGATCAGAGCTGTTGCTCGTGCTAAGGGGACTTAGGTTCACCACTGCTATGTCTGTAAGCAAACAAAGCATTTCTTTTTGATGGTACACATGATGCGCACCCAGGGTTGAAGCAGAAGTCTTTCCCTTTGTGTCCTGGAGTCAGATGGGTCAATTTCTCAATGTGATCAGGATCCTTGCAACAGCTTCTGTGCAGTGTGGAACTAAAATAAACCTGCAGTTACTGGTAGCTGGGCACAGGGAGCTGGGGATCTGTGAGGATGGAGGGAGAGAATGAAGGACACCATTTTGCTCTCTGAGGGGAAGACACACAGATCTTGCTCTCAGAACAGAGGCCAGTCCTATATCTTAGTGACACTTGCAACTTCTTTCATGTTTTGCAAGCTCACCCGAGAATTGAATGCATGCCAAGTTCATCTTTCAAGGGAAGTGGAGCTGGGCTGAAAATATCTCCAGCACCAATAATTCAAAGGAAGTGCAACTTTTGTAAAGGCGTGCCAAGTGCATCTAAGAATCTACCTGTTTTTTCCTTTTTCCTTTTTCCCTTTTTCTCTGTCCTCTCAGTCCCAAAAACTGCTTCTTCACTGTCCCATCATGTCACCATTTCTTTTTTCCATTCATCTTTCTCTCAAGAGCACACAAAGGGTTTGATGCCATCACACGCTCCAGCTGGAAATAGAGCACAACTTTTTTCTGAATGTTGTTTTCTCTGGGATTCTGTGACATGTAGGGCAGACACCCCCCTGCTTTTCGCTGGTCGCCCTCTCGGCTGTCCTCTGCTTGCGACACCCGCAGGCTGGTGAAGGCCAGCTGGAGCTGCAAAGCAGACAGGATGCCGTGAGTGTGGGGGGCCCCTGGGACTGCAAGGGTACCCATGGCAAGTGGGACGGGGTGGCTGCAGGGAGGGAGCAGCGCAGCGTGGGAGCACAGGGTCAGAGAGAGAGATAAGGCGGACAGGAAGGGGAACGGCAGGTACAAAAGGGAAATGACCACTGGGGCCAGGAAGACTGAAGAGAATACAGGGGAAGCTGTGAAGCCATCTGGGAATCTGCTTTAGCCATGTGTAAATCACAGGCGTCCCTGCAGCTCGGCTTCTCCTTGCACAGAGCACACCGGCGCCCAGAGGAGGCCGGGCAGAGCCAGGATGGCAGCGGGCGGCTGCATGGGGTGAGCCTGCGTGGCGGGCAGCAGGGGACGTGGGGTGCGTGGGGCGAGGAAAGCAAGTGGGCACCTTGGGGTGCGGGCAGAGCTCTGTGGTGCTCAGGGAGCAGAGGTGCAGAGAGCAGTGCAGCCATGACTGGCAGACATGGGAGGGATGTGTGGCGTGGGGTGGAGGAGGAGGGGGAGCTCGGATGGAAGCTGGGTGCAGCAGCTGACCAGGGGAGAGAGAGGAGGAAAGAGAAGGGAAAAATCATGTGGAAAGCTGCAGGGAGTGGGAAGATGTGTTGTGGAAGTGCAGGGGAAAGCAAGGAGAGCTCGGAGGGTTTTCAAAGCACTTAGTCTGGGGTGGGATCTGTGGCAAGAAGTTCGATCTGAGCCAACCTCGTATTGGCATCAGTGGGGAGAAATAGGCCCTGCAGAGCACAGCTGATGTGACCTGCATGCACAGCATGAGCGCAGCTGTGGCCGAGCAGTGCCTTGACTGTCAAAGGAGTTAACTTGCATCAGTGCGGTCATCTACACTGAACGTGTCTAAAAATAGGTGAGATGAATTGCAGTCCCGAGGACAAAATATTACAATGAATGAACATAAACAGCCTTACATTGTAGAGCTGTGTGTATTCATGCCTGCTGCGTGTATGTGCATGGACCCAGGTGTGGGACTCATACGTGCAAGGTACAGCACAGACCAGCCTGAGACACGGATGTCTCCCATCTTCTGTGCAAAACTCCTCTGCACCTTGAACCCTGAAAAACTGGGCCATGGAACTGGAGCAGGCTGCAGTTCCTCAGGTACCTTCTGGCTGCCCAGCCAGCTCCCTGCTCCTTGCTGTCCCTACCTCAAGTTTCTGCCATTAGGTCTCCAGGTGACTTGGCTTACCTTCCACATTCTTGTCACAGTGGTGTGCACATGCATTTACCTGGCTGGCACTTCCCTCAAAGGGTTCACAAGGAGGGGTGCGTGCAGTTTGGTTCTGACTGTAGCTGAGGCTTTTGGTTATTTGTAGGAAAGCCTGTGAAGGTATTTCTGTGCATGGGAAGCAGCAGTCTGCTTACGGTAATTGCGAATCTGAGAGCCTCTGGTGATGCCTGAGCTTGTTCTTCCACTGTGGAAGAGAACAGATTTTAAATCAGGTTATGGTGATGCTGGCAAACACTTTCAGTGCTTAGGTTTGATCGGTCGTAAACAAACTCCTCTATTGCTCCATCCTTTATTACAGGCTGCCACATTCCCTCCGCCTGTAAGAGCACTTGGAAAAGCTTGCATCCCAAACTCACTTACTCTCAATAGTTATGCCCAGCACGTGATGTTCTGTGGAAGCTCTTAATCTTGCAAGCCAAGAAAAGATGTGTATGTGTCAGAACTAATACCAGCAAGGGGCAGAGTTCATTCTCAGGCACCAGGTGCGTTAAAAATCCTTCTATTTGTGCAGTTAATTTTCTTTATTCTTTCATTTGCTTATGTGCCCTGGGGTCTCTGAAGACAAGATTTTCTAAGGGCCGATGTCAGTCTTGAGATCACTTGCTGGTAATGCTCACGGGAGCAGCACAGGGACTGCAGTCCCTGTATTTCCACAGCCTTGTCTCATCAGGGCTGTGGGGTATCGTCCCACTGCATTTGCTCAAGTTCAGAGGGGATCTGCAAAATCCCAGTAAACCAGTTCCTGACTTTCTGTGGAATTTCTACAGCTGCCATAAGCTCATGATGTGAAAGGAACCAGACAGGATTTCTGCACTGTGTGGGTGGCATTGCACAACAGCCCCCTTGGCCTGTGGGTTCAGGACCAGGACCCAAAGGGGAGGCATTTCTCCCCAGAGATAGTGTAAACTCCAGTACACATCATGTAAAGCCTGTGCCTTTGCTGGATGGCTGCTCCAGGAGGGTGCTAGCCTCAGGGCATCCCCGAGCATCCTCCACCCATGGGCTTGGGGAGCAAAGCCTTCCCCGGTGCGAAGCCCCCAGGCTGCCTTTGTTTCAGCTCAGCTCTCAGCTGAGGGTCTGGCTGCCTTCTCAAATGGTTGCAAAAATAACGCCCAGCTTGGGCTGCGTTTGAAACCCCACCCTTTCCTGCAGCTTTAGCTAGAGAGGTTGTGCCGCTTGCGTTGCTTTATGGCAGAAAATGAAGAGAATCTGAGAGAAATGAGGTAATGGGATGTTTGTTTGACAGTGCGCAGCTGGGGTCTTTGGCCCGCGGGGAGGGAAGGTGCGCTTTCTTCAGGAGGGGTTTTTAAATTACGTTTTTTAAGCAAAGAAGAGTGAAGTAGGCCTAAAAATTACCAGTATGGCCTTAATTGTGGTTCTGTTTAAGGGAGGGTTTAATTGGGAAAGATGGTGAGTTTGGGAGCTACATGGGCATTGCTCAGAGGTTTAGAGCGCCTGTCCTGGGCTCTGGTTTTAGCTCGTGAGGTGAAGCTGATGTGCTGGCCCCAGAACAGGGAGCCGATGGGCTGGAGGTAGCACCATCAGTCCTGAGGGGGCTTGGGGACCAGCTTGCATCCCTACTGACCTAGGTGGGATGTGATTTTAGTGGTCCGCACTGCCTGCTTTCTGAAACCCTCTGTGCATTCTCTGCTGGACAGGCCACACAGCTCTGCTGGAAGCACATCAGGCACCAGTGGGCTGCATGGTTCCCTGGGAAGGGATGTGCTCCCTGCCCTTGTCCTGTCCTCTGCTGGAGCTGGGGCAAACCGTGGCTTTTTGCTTCCTCAGTCCAATAAAATGTGCTTCTCCTGGGTTGGTCCTCTGGCACTGCCCTCTTATGACCCCAGAGTTTCAGTCTGTGCCAGGATTTCTGCAGAAGTTCCCTTCTCCTGTGCTGGGATCTTCCCCCATAGGGAATGGGACTGGCACTTCTCAGCATCCCATGGCTCTGGGAGCAATGCCAGCTCGCAGCCAGGCTCCGCTGCACACGTGGGACAATAAAGCTTGTCTCTGATAACTGACTGCTTTCTGGCCTGGGCTTTGCTCTGGGGAGAGGCAGCATTTCTAGTCCTGTGGGAGTTTCATCTCTTTCCATGTTTAGTTTGAATCAAGGGTCTATAGCTCCTTGCAACAATTAGCTCCGTGAATTACAGCCCTCATTACTTTGGCTATGCTGGGTCCTTGCCTCCCCTCCTTTTTCTCTGCTCACCTCCCACAGTAGCTGCTGTAGCAGATGAAGCTGGTCAGCAGAGCAGATGTTTTGGGGTATGTGTGACTGCAGAGGTTTGCATTGCCTCTCAGCAGGGGAGTCCTTAGCCTCTCATGCAAGAAGGGAGCAGCAGTACACTTCCTTCTGGTGGCAGGCAGGGTAGCCCCAATACAAACATCTCTATGCAACCCTCAAAGTGGGGCATGCGGATTTCCTCTTCGGATTTCCATTTCCCTTGCCACCCCTTTCAGTTGACATGAGGTGCAGTAGCGTGCAGGTGGACGACCCTTGTGTTTAGGCAAGGCTGAGTGTAAGTGATGCGAGGGGGAGAGGAGAGCACGAGCACATACACACAGACACGCAAAACCCAAAAACCAAAGCTCACTGTCTGATGCAGATGAGTGTTGTTTCTCACCGTGCAGCTGCTCAGTGTGCTGCAGCCGTGGGGGGTGACAGGAATAGCTCGTGATCAGCTATGACACATGCATGCCCAAGCACCAGCGCACACACACTGGCAGCACAGCTACAATGCAGTGGCCACCAGCATTGTCACTGCTTGAACCTTCAGAGCTGCCAGCAACCCTCAGAGCCAAAGATGTGAACTTTGCATCGTGGGATGATGAACATGACATGAGAAGGGATTTACAGAGAGAGCCACATCCTTTGCGTCATGGTGCAAGGCGTAGATGGGGACAGGCACTGCCATGTGGGAGGGACCAGCAGTGACATCCTCTCTGCCCGCTCCTGTGTGCAGTGTGAGTGCTTCCAGCTGTGTGTTAGCGGCATCTGCATCGCATTTGAACCACGTGGATCCAGTTCCAAAACCATCTTTCAGTTTTCCCTCCATCCTTACTGGGAAGCAAAGCTCTTGATGAAGCTGTAATGAAGGTAAGGTTTTTCCAAATAAGGATTCTAAAAACTGAAAAAGAACGTCAGGATTTGGTCCGGTATAAAGGTCACTTTTGCTTTTATCTTCACAAAAATGACAGGCATCTCTAGTTGCTGTAGTAATTGAGGCCAAAATAGAAGCAAACAAGGAGGAGCAGTGAGACAGAGCTAGCGAACCTTTAAACCCACAGCACCTCTGTGCCACTCGCCAACAAAACATAGCACAAAAAGCCTCCTCATTAGGATGGCTAGTCATGGAGCGGCCTGGCATAGCCGTGTGTGGCATTCATTGCAAGTCTCAGAGCTAGCAGTGTCCCCTGCACCATCACTGTTTCATGCTGATGCCCAGCTCTGCTTGATGTCTCCCTGCCAGCAGCAGGCTGATTGCTGGGTGCACAGGGGTGCTCCACTGCAAGGACCTGTCTGAGGAGGCTCAGGCTGTGCCTCTGTTAGTAGGGGACATTTTGTCTGCCCTTGTGTTTCTGATGTCAGCATGAAATGTCCATCTAGGCTTACTGGACGCTTTGTTCCCATGCTGGGATTACAGCCTGACAGGGACTTGTTTGCATCTAGCAGCTGATGGGAGCACTGTGGTGTTTACAGGGTGCTGTAGTCCTGAAGGCAGAAAAGCTCCGTCCTTTGGAGGAAGCTCAGTGCTAGACCCTCAGCTGCTGAGCGTGGCTGGTGCTCCCAGGACCGAGCAGTGCTTCTCTGGATTCAGATTCCTTCCTGAGCATTGTGCTAGTCCTGATTCTTCTCTTGCCTTCTCTAATTTTCCCAAATATCTCTCATTACCCTCTCTCTCTGGCAAGTCAGTGCCACTAAACCCATGCACCAAATGCAGAGGGACACTGGCAGTGCCAACGAGGGCTCTGCAATCTCCTTATTAACCTTGTGTCCTTCTGTGAAGTGATTAGGGTGCTTTTGTCAGTCCCTTCTGCTCGCAGCCTCTTTGACTTGTGCCTCTCAGGATTCAGAGAGTTCTTTCGCCTTTGAAACACAGAAGGTTTTATTAGGTGCTCTGCATACAGTTTTAGTGGCAATAGTTTGTCTTTTCATCCTTTTATTGTACAGGATGTACCACAGGCAGGCTCCAATTCCTGTTTACTTTAAATGCTATCACAACATTATTACGCGTGCTTTCCTGATTATATCTCCTCCTCTGCCAGAGGGCTTTCAAGAATTTGAATGTCACACTGGTCAAACATTATATATCATAATCAATACAGGAAGGAGAACTGAAATACAAAACTTTCCAAGAGGAAAGAGCTTGATGTAATTTAATTGCCCAGAGAAGATGCACAGTTAGGAGTGTGGAGGTGGATGCAGCCCCACCACTACTGCAAGCGCTGGGGGAACTGCCCTGTTTTGGGAGCAGCATGAAGGAATGGGAGGTGACAGCAGAGCTGCAAACCTGCTGGGCTGATTGGCATCTCCCCCAGCTGAGGTGGGGGTCCGCTTTTGTTTAAATGAGACCCACTGTGTTCTTAGCACTTTTGGTGAGCATGTTTGCAGAACATGGGGACCCTGTGCTGGGAGCTGTGGGATGCACCCAGAGCTGGGTCTGGTGAACACTGCCTCCCTTCCAGCTTCCCTGGCAGGCAATCCAAGTGCACTCCATTTTAGCATGGCTGTTTGGCAGAGAAGTCAGCATTTTCATCAGTACCCATTGACTTTCATAGAATCCGAATGTTATGGGTTGGAAGGGTCCTTAAAGACCATCCAATTCCACTCCCTGCTGTGGGCAGGGTTGTTACCCACTGCACTGCCTCTCTTTGAGTCTGACCATCCAGACAATTCCTTATCCACAAAGTGGTCCATGCATCAAATCCGGGCCTCTCCCATTTAGAGTCCAGGATATCAGCTGGGGCAGTGTCAGATGCTTTTGTACAAATCCAAGTACTTTGGGCACCTGTGTTTTAGACCCTGTTTTGAAACAGGCAAGAGTGGAGAGCAGCTCTTGATTTGCATACTGTCTGCAGGGTCTCATCTCTCCTCACCTGATGGCACTCCAATTTTGTAACACTGAGTCAAACCACTGGCTTTGGTGATTTATCCCTTGCCTGTGACAGGCTCAGGAGTGCTTGTCAGCCCTCCTCAGGCACACGCAGCACCCAGTCGGACACCTCCCACCAGCTCTAACATGACTTCCTAGCTTGTTTTTATTCTTTCTCTTATTTATGACTGTAAAGTAAGTTTTGTCCAGTCTGGCAGAGAACAACGCAATATAGAAAACAATATACAATTCAGTTTGCTGTGTTGCATCCAATTTACAGGAACTGGTGACTTTGTACAGTACATGCTGTGAAATAGCAGCTCTGACTTGGCACTGACTGGACAAACAGAGGTGACTAAGCAGTCTGTTTGATTCATGGCAAATAGCCTTATACAGAAGATCCGGGAAACCTCTGGGAAAACTGTCTATACCTTAAGGAATTGCCACCTGAGAATTACAGAGCTGCTGGGGCACAGCATAGAGCTGTTCACAGAGCTGCGTGAGCGCACCATGAGGCAGGGCAGCACCTAGCTTTTGGGCACCACGTCTCCTGGAGCTGCTGGCAGGCAGGATTGCGATGCAGGGCAGCCCCGGGACAGCCAGCGATGATGGGCTTCTGCAGCTGCTGTGGGATCTCCTGTCTCAGGTAGGGCTGTTGGGACAGAGCGGGAGGAGCAGGAGGTGCTGGCAGCGCTGGGACACTGCGGGTGCCCTGTGATAGAAGTGGGAGAAGTGGGGGAGGGAGATGGAATGTCCCAGTGCTGCTGAGCAGGGTGATGTGGGAGGGCAGAGGTCTGCTTTCAGGGGTGCTGGGAACCTATGCTCTCAGAGGGAAAGCAGGGGGGTTGAGGTGCTTGTTCTTACAGCACACAGCATTTTGCTGTGGGAAATTGTGGATTATTGGCTAGGTGGAGATGCAGAGAGTGCTCTTGTGAACAGGGGGGGAAAGTTACTTGATTTCACTTATTCACACAATAAAAAGGGTATCTGTTGTAAAAGGGTATACTTATGCAGCCTCTGAACATCACTGTGATTCCTCTGTGGTCTGCCATTAGACTTCTGCATTGGTTTTCCCTTTGCCTAATGCGCTTGCATCCTTAAAAGTGTGTCCTCGCACCCCACCAGCCCTCAGTTTAGATTTTCCCAGCTTGACCTGCAGGATATTTTTGTTCTTAACAGTAGCTGAGATTCACTGAACCAAGTGTTATAAGGAGCTGTTTTGCCAGACAGGGTTCTTCGGAATTAAGCAGGTGGGGAAGGAGCTTGGTAGGCTGTTTGAGGGCATTCATTTAGCAGGAGGTGCGCTTGGCTCTAATGGCAAAGAGCTGCTCTGCCTTCCTCCCCACACATCCTCACCAGCACCATCCCGTTCCCCTCACCCTTCACCTCCCTGCTCTTTGCTCTGGAGTGCTCTGGAAAGACATTGCTGTGATTTGCAAGCTGGTGTGGCTGCAAAAGACTGCGGTCACCCTGCCTACCCCTGCTCTGGCAATGGCAGAGCTCAGGGCCCTGCACCAGCACCAAGGGCACCAGCCCTCAGTGGTGCCAGCGACTGCCCACGGGTGGTAACAGGGATGGAGAAAGGCAGAACCCACGCCACTGGGGTTGGTAAATGCTGGGTGCAGGTGTTTCTTTTGAAGCAAGAGAAAAAGGGATGAGCGCTTGCCACACTTCTCAGGAAAACAGGAGAGACCAAGTGTGCGTGGATAGGGCAGGAAATACGGGATTTGCTGGTGGAGAGGAGAGCAACTGCTCTGCCTGCTTGTCCGGGCACTGGTGCTGTGTATGTAAAGCACCTCTCTATCACCTGCACAGCAGGGGAAGCAGGGAGGTGCCAGCCCATGGCTTCTGTCTGAGGGGGCTGGCCATTATGAGCAACTAGGGACGAGGCTTGCCAGGCCGTGCTGCTTTTCCAACACCTCCACAGCTCCTCATGGGGCACAGTGCAGAAGCAGAGATCTCAGTGCATGGGTTTGCACTGCTGTATGGCCCTGTTGTCCCTTCCCCTCCTCTCAGCCCTGGGTTTCTTTGTTGGCCATGACAGCTATCTCAGCCCCGATGGATTCCTGCAGGATTTCTGCACGTAGGTGCTCTGACAGAGCAAAATGGGGGCAGAGGGAGGAGGCAGGGATCAGCAGCCGCCACGCAAACTGGGATTGCAGCTTATGAAGCTGCTGTGTGCAATGAGCTGTAGATAAAAGCGCTTGCATGCCTGATCCAAAGGCATCAATGCTCATGTAGGCGCTGCTCTTGCATACCGCGGTTCCTTTGTACATAAACTCCTTGTGTCAGTGTCTTATCAAAAATCTAAGGCAAAACCCAAGGAGGCTGCGCAATACGGGAAACCTGCCAGGTGAGAGCAGCATTCAGGAGCTGCTTCTCTGGGTAGCTGTGGTGGTCTTCTCCATCAATTTGGCTGCCTATAGCTGCCCAGGGGGCATGGGGCTGATGGGGACAGGGGAACAGGGTCTCTGAGTGAGCCAGGGACGTGTGTCTCGCTAGAGATTGATCAGAGGGTGGGTGAGTTTGCGTTACTTCTTAAAAACTAATGGTTGAGTTTATTCAGAGTGGGGTTAGGATTTTACTTTTGAACAAATGGCACTTACACGAAACGCTGTCTCAAACAAGAGCTCTTTAGGTGTCAGAGCCTCTGCCTTTCCTGTTCTTCTGCTCTGTGTGCGTGTGTGTTGAAAGGAGCGTGATTTAATATGGTTGCCTTGCAGTTTAGAAATGTTGTGCTAAAGGGCTGGCTGCTAGATTGCTCTTGCGAAGTTTCTTCTGGATCCCATGGAAGTAGCAGATGTTACTGCTCAACAGTGAAGACAGAAGCTTAAAGTTCAAGGAAAGCTTTGCATCAGGCTGGGAGAACAAAGCCAAATCTTGATATTTCCTTGTCAGAGCTTTGTGCCTGATAGTAAATCTCGACGATGAATGTGGTGTGGATATGCAGTTCATTACCACCTGACTTCCCATGCAGATGTAGCAACACACTCGTGTTCTCATCTCTCTCGGTTTGTCATCTGCAGCTGGAGTAAGTGTGTCCTGGGAAAAGCGAGCGTGTCCTGGGGAAAGAAAGAAAAAAGGCAGAACTTGCTTTTTCAGGCTCAGACACTTAAAACATGTGCTTTAGGTGATGACAGTCCCAGGATGCAGAAGATGAGAGCTCACTTTCTTGGGCTCCTGGGAAGCTCTTTGTAAATGAATCAGGGCCAATGACCTCATTTTCAGTAAGCGAGGAGGGGAGGTACTTGCTGATTTGTCTGTGGAGATGCCTGATTAAGCTGCAGAGTAAATAATAGGAACAAATTTTTCAGAAGGACCTTTCCCTGGGGGCTTGTTCCCACTGAGTCAGTCCCGGTTACATCAACAAGCAGTGCTACTTCAGTGACTGGAGGAGTCACCGGGGCTGAGTGCTCCTTTCCCCTCAGCTGGGTCGTCACCATGGCTTTCTATTTCCAGCTTACTGCAGCACAAATGCGTTGTAAGTATGTATCGTAGCGGGGCCTTGAGTTCAGAAAGCAGGGATGGGGTGGTGGTCTGAGCTTTGCTTTCCTTTTTCCCAAACGTCCACGATTACTGGGATGATGTCCTCCACTGGAAAACATCCAGAAAAGCCCAGCAAAGAGGAAGAGAGGTAAGCAAAGGAGCACTAGTGGGGATGCAGTAATACGGGCATCGGTGAAAACTGTTTTTCAGCAGACAAAATGCAGGCTCAGGGCAGCTGGGCTCAGCCAAGCAGACAGCTGAGTCAGCACATTGTACTGTTGTCTTGCTTTCCTCCCTGGAAAGGGAAAAGGACATGCACATGCCTCCTCCTCCAAGTGCTCTGGATGAATTTCCCAGTGTTCTGGAGCCTGCAAAGCTCTGTGCAGGGTGGGCAAGCCCGGAGAAAGCACAGTAGCTGCAGGGAGAGCCTGGCATTGCTTCAGAAGTAGCAGGTTTTGTGGTGCTGGGCTCAGAACTGCCTCTAAACATCACTGGAAAATACTTTGGTCTAATAACACTTTTCTGTTTTCCTGTTTTCCCTAAGTTCACATTCTTTGCCCTGGTTTTTGGCTGACTGATTTATTGCTTTAATAGCAGAAAATGACCATGAGTAAATCCCTTGCTGCCTCCAAGGCAAACTGCTCATGGTTTGTTCATACTCCAGAGCACACATACTTTGCAGGGTGATTTTCCAGCCTTGGTCCTCAGGCTGGCTGTGGAGACCGGGCTCCTTCTGGTGCACTTCCACGCGTGGATGGAAGTGCATTTCCCAGGCAGAGCTTTGTCCTGACTCAGGCTTTGTATATCCATACTCTGCCAGCAGCTTGGGCCGGTTTGGATGTACATGCTGGATGCAGCTGCATTCATGTGACTCCCTGGGCTAAACTTTCTTATGGGGGAAGAAGCAAAGTCTTTGTTTACCGTCTCAATGGAAAAGTTTAGCTCTGGCCTGTCTTGCCAAGGAGGGAAGGAGTGTGCCAGAGTGATAGCACGGCAGGCTCTGGCTGCTGGCGGAGCAGAGGCAGAGCTGGTGCTGGGCATGCTGCCGGCATTGCGCCCAGCAATGAGGGGTGCCCTGGGCCATGGGGATCCTGTGGCTATTTCTTGGCTCTCTTGACTGCTGAAGATAGTCCCTGTTAGTCAGGAGCTGAGCAAGTCCCTTCAGTGTCGATCAGGGAATGAGTGGAAGAAGCTGTGTTTGTGGGGAATAGCAGTGGGTTGGGAAGGGATGTCTTCAGCCATGGATGTGCCATGGATGTGCAGTGTAGGGGATGCTCTGCTGACATGGGATGCTCTCTTGCAGGGCTGAAAGGCACAAACTTCCTATATGGCTTTCATTTAAATGGATTGAAACTGCTGCAAAGCTAAATTTTAGTCAGGCAGCGCACCTCTGTGCTTTGAAAACTGTAGGCATGTGGCACAGCTCCTGTTAGAGTCATTGAAACAAGCTCTGCAAAGGGACAAAGGTATCCCATGCTTTCAAATATGTGGGCTGCTCTCCTGATCCTGGCTGCAGCAGCACACTTCCCCACAGCACTGCCATACAAAAGGGAGGTTGGACTGAAGAACATTTGTTCAATATATATTTTCCAATGAAAGGCTCAGCTGAACCCAGGACTTACTAAATCCAGCTCTTGAGACCAGCCATTCAGAAAAGATAACGTTTTATATCGTCCTCTACTGATGGTAGGAAGCAGAAGAGCATGCCCCACATATGTATTACCTTAGCATTTAAAGCCTTCTGCAGGAGCAGGAGAGCCCGTATGAAGCTGCTGCTAATCCCCAGCCCCAGCTCTTGTTGCAGTGCAGTTAGAGCACTGCTGCAGCTTCCCTGCTGATTTTGTCCAGATCCCCACTCCTGCGAGTGCTTCTGCTCCTTGCCTTTGAAGCTGCTTGGACTCAAATTAACAATGCTTTAATGGGATGAGCATCTTCCAAATGAGACTGTTGGCTGCTTGCCATCGCTGCCACTTTCCAGATGCTTTAGATGACCCCTTTTTAGCAACATTTCTCTGAAGGAAACCAGAATTCCGCTACCATTTCCAAATCTAGCTGCTCTCCAGGCCGTGCCAGTCGCTGCCTTGTGATTACTTTGCTGGTGTCAGACTGTGTCACAAATAATCACCTCCTCAACATGTCTTTTGTTAGTACCTCTAACAGGCTGGCTGTTAGAATAGCTTGGTTCATTAGCGAGATACTGTTTCCAGCACATAAACATTTCCATCCCAGAATGACTGGCTGTTACTACCTAAAACACTTGCTCTTGTTTATAGGCTGAATAAAGCAGAACACCTTCCATGCTTGTGCCCACGTGACAATCTAGTGAGGGGGACTGCACTGTGCTCCTGGTCCCCTGGGGTTCACTGGCAAAGGTGATATGCTTTTATTTGCAGATGTATGGTTCTATGGGTGCATCAGAAGTTTTTTCTTATGATAGGGGTAGAGAAGCACTGGAACTGGTTGCCCAGAGACATGGTTGATGTTCCATCCCTGGAGACATTCAGAGTCAGGCTGGAAGAGGCTCCGAGCACCTGATCGAGCTATAGGTGTCTCTGTTCATTGCAGGGGAGTTGCAGTAGATGGCCTTTAGGGATCCCTTCCAACTCAAGTGATTCTGTGATTCTATGAATGTGCTGCTGTACATCCCGGCTGTGTAGTGCCAATGGATGCACGAGCCTCCTCCACCAGTGGTGCTGTCACTGGGACTCTACTGGCTTGTGGTGGCAACAGCTGGGAGATCTTTGCCTCCTGGAAGGGGAGCAAATGGAGCCTTTTTAGTAATTCCTGTCACATTGGGAATGCCACTCCTTCTTGTAGCTTCCTGACTTGCTTTTAATGCAGAGAATCTTGATGTTTGTGCAGGTGAAGGAACGGTGAATCCCAAATGGTCCCATGCAAAAAAAATGCAAACACTGCTGTGGTTAGCTTTCCATCCCAGATGACAAGGATAGAATGTTTGCAAAGCAGCGCAGCTTATTTTCTGCAGATCTCACCTCCTTACTCCTAAGGCTGAGGAGCCTTGGGCACTGTATTCCTGGAGAGGCCCCAGCTCTGGCAGCCCTACACTACTGCACATAGTCGTGGCTTTGTTTGCATTAACAGTGTAGGATCTTCTCCTTCGCTTGCTGAGCAATGGCCCCGAGCAGTGCTAGCCAGCTGGGCAGGGGAGGCAAAGTCTCCAAAAGGCATCTAGCTCTAAGCTGAAGTGTCGATGGGTAAGGTGATCTCTGATTGATCTTGGTATCACTCAGTGTGAGGCTGTGAAGTTCTCAGCACTCTTCTGCAGAGAACTGGACTGCCTTTTCACTTAAGAAATCACCAGAGGAGGTATGGGGAGCTTTTAGCAGTCATCCCATAGGTGAAATCACCTTTCTGTAGCTTCTTTCCATTTCTAACCAGCAACAGGAGCAACCTGACAGCTTGGAAATGCCTGTGGAGTTGGTTTTTTGTGTTTGTTTGTTTTTTTTTTTCCCTTTTCTGTTTTCCTCCAGGAAGAGAAGGCTGCTTAAGCCTCTTAATTCAGTACCACTGAACGAATGCTTTAATTCTCCACTGGTCTCTGACTCTAGTGAAGGGATGGCTGTGCTGCAGCCAGCATGCCGGTACACGTGGGGGCTGGTGGCTACAGCAGCCACCTCTCAGTACCCATCAGGGATGCAGGGATCAGCCTGCAGGGCACAAGACGCCACACAGGAACAAGATGCTGAGCTTTTTGGTTCTGTGCATGGGGGATACACAGACAGGTTTGCTAACACAGCAGCAGTGGCTGAACGGAAGAGGAAATGCTAACTCTCATCCTAAAATGCCATCATGAGATTGCAAAAACACTGAACAGTCAGTGAGGCTGCTAGAGAGCATCCCCAAAATGTTAGAATTGTACCCAGCGGGTATGTCCAACATCTGGCTTGATAGCTCCCCTCTGCCCACATCTGAGGCTCTGCGGTCTGTGAATTGCTGTGCCTGGTGCCTTACAGCTCTGGCCAGCGGGTGGTGGATGAACTCTCACACGGCCGGGCCCCAGGGATGGCAGAGCAGTCGGGGGAAGTCTGCAATTAGTTGGGCAACAAACATCTCCTGGGGAGACCTGACCCCAGGGCCACCCATGTGTGGAGGGATGAGTGGCGGTTGTGAGTAGGAGCTGCAATCTGGGATGTGCCTCGTCCCACACCCGCACCGTGCTGTTTCAGAACACTCTGAGAAGCGCAGAAGCTCAGCCAGATCTGAACCGCACACACACTCATACTCTGCACCAGGCGCGTTTCTGGCTCTGTCCCGTGCTTCTTCATTCAAACACGGTGCAAGCAGCACGCAGCACGCCCTGCAGGATCCTGCCGCGTCTTGCTGATCTCTCGATAGCTTGCTCAAGAAAGCCACCTCCTGTTCTGCGAGCTTCAACACCGTGTAATGGAAAAATGTAGAAGCGGGGCCCAGCTGTGCGTCACCGGCTGCCTTGGCAACCTCCGCCCGCGCTCAGCTCAGCCATAGGCGCACAGGGCTGCCTGTCTGGCACGGCGATGGGATGCAGTGCTCAGCATCCCCCGGCCCTTAGCTGGGCGGCGAGGGAGAACAAGGAAATACCAGGGCTTGCTCATGTCACTGGAGCCTGCTGGGTGCTAACGCAGCAGGAATTTAGGAGCTCTGCAAGGAATTCCATCAGTCTTCAAAGAAGGGGCAGAGGCATCTGGCACTTGGCCATTGCGCTTGTGTTAGTACAGGAAAAACACCACATTTTTCAACACTGCTACAGTGTTTCCTATTTGTAGGTTAACAATGTGCGTTTTGCTGTATGGTACCAAATGTCAATGAGGAACAAGGACCTATTTATGTTGCTTTGTAGTAAAGCTTAAGCTTTACTTGCAAGCTTTACTTAAAGCAACAGGAAGCTGTGAGTTCTGTGGGTGCCTTCTGAGACCTCCAGAAAACCCTTCCTGAGCCGACTGGTTGCTGCTGTACCAGCAGGCTTGATCTCTGGGGGGGCAGGAGGATGGGAATCAGGTGCAGGCGTTGGGCACTGGGGATGCTCAGCTGTTGGTCACACTTGCATTCAGCATTTTTGTTTCTTGCTTCTGTCAAATGGAAATGCCAGCAGGCTCCTGTACTTGACAGACCCACTCCTGGGTTTCTCCAGCACCCCTACGGGGTGAAGTCCTGGCCATTAGCCGCTTACTGTCTCCAAATCACCTCACTTACGTGGAGAAGAATTTCCTTTTTCTCTTATTTTCTTTGAAAAAAATACTAAAAATAGCCTGTCGGAGACCTAGTGACTAAGTCAAGTGCTGCTGAAGTAAACAAACAACAAAGTGTCTGAGGGAAGAAGATGACTAAATTTTTCTACCACCTCTTCTGCTTCCCTCACCCTCAGAGCTAAACATAGTCTCCTTCAGCAGGAGGATTTGCTGCTGCCCACAGTGACAGCCTCGCAGATAGGGGCTTGCCGAGCCCCAGCCTTATGGAGAACCAGGCATCTTCCCTACATTCGTTTCTCTTCTCGCTCACTCTTCCCCCAAGAGAAAATATATTTAGAAATGCTAAGACACAATGCGCTAAACTCTGCCTTTGTTCCACCCACATTTATAATGGGTTCATTGTATCGCATCCGCCAGCGCCTTTGCGATTATATGGCTAGATATAACAGCCTCCTACCCTTCACTTTCTTGTCCTTATTTGGACCAGAAAATGGCTCGAGCATTTTCTTCAAATTTGATAGGGCTGTTCTGGGAAAGACTATTTGGATTTTAACATGAAACCCACCATTTCTGCTCCTTGAAAGAATGTCACAGCTTATTGGAGGGAAGCTGCTTGTTGCTAAAGTGGTGCTCAGAGGCTGGTGCTGGAGTTATGTGCTCAAACACCACACCATGCCGCGTGCCTGGCTTCTGCTGCTCGCCTCAAATACAGCCTCTTTCAAGAGAAATATTTATTTTAGGAACTACTTCACTTAAAAAAAAAAAGGGGGGAGAAAGACAAATGTGCATTTTCAGATCTCACTCTTTAAATGAGGAATCTGAATTGGCTGGGTCACCCCTGGGTGTGCTGCGTGCAGCCAGCATGGTGCCAGTGCTGCTGGGCTGCTCAGACCCTCTCCTTCCACACCCCAGGAGGGGGATGACAGCATGCGGGAGGCAGACTTCTACTCCTTTACAGTCATAGAATCATAGGACACCGCAAATTGGAAGGGACCTGTAAGCATCATTGAGTCCAGCTCCTCCGAGACTGTCCTGCATCCCAGCACCTCCTCCATGTGCCTGTGCCAGCCTCAGCCCTACAAGCAACATGCTGTCCTGAGCGTGGTGCTGTTTTAGGATCAGCATGGTTCTTCTTCAGTATCTTAGGACTTTACAACTGAAATCTTCTTTTTCCTCCCCTGCACCAGCCCTGTGTGTCAGCTCATGGCTGGGTTGGAAAGCCACGGAGCTGTGGCTGAGGCAGGCTGGTGCTCCCAGCAGCTGCTGTGTCAGCAGGGGCTCCTCCAGCCATGCAGCACCAGCTTCACTGACATGAGAGCCAATAAAGTCTACAGAGCACTTTGCTCCGTCAAAGTGCTATCCAAACACAAGGGGCTCCAAGTGCAAATGAAAGTGCTAAACTGATTTAAAGGCAAATTAAAAGGTCGTGCCTGTTGAACATTCAGCTTTATGGTTTGGTTGTGTTTATGAAACTTACAACTGCTCTTTTAAACCAGCTTTTTACACTCCGTGTACCCAGTAAATGCAGGCGTGGTCAGGGCTTGTGACTAATTTTAAAAAACATATTTATTCTAAGCAAACTATCGTAGCCCTCGCCATGACTTTTTCCCTTCCGTGTGCCCCTCCTGCAGCCTGCAGCACTTAGGCCACTCTCAGAGCATTGCACTTTTTCGTGGTAGAAGGGTGCATTTCCAATTTACATATTCCATAACGTGGCATTTGGTCATGGACACGCAGTGTTAGAGCAGTAAATGATCTCCATAAGTGGCAGAGCAAGGGAACAGCGGTGAGAACGTTTTCTGGCAGTTAGTACAACAGAAAGGCTCACATCTAAAAGCTGGGCCTCTGGCATCCAGCCTCTCCTGCAGACTGCATCATTAACATTTCATGATGTGGCATTGGTTTTGCAGAATCTTGCTTGTGTGGTCCTGATGCTTGTGGGCAGTATGCTCCCAGAGCTTTGTATTTATAACTTCTACACTGATGCCCTCCATGCTGATCCCCAGGTAAATAGCTCAGGTGGCCACCCCGGCACTAGAAGTCTGAGGTTGCCCTGCTTGTTCATAAGGGAGGCTGAAGAGAAGGGGGATGAGCCCTCTCACCTTACCATGTGCTGGTGGGTGTCTTGAGCTGGGGGAAATCTCTTCAAACCACCCTTTGTTTTGGGGGTTGCTTTGGGCATCCCAGCTCACTTCACAGCACATGTCCAGGAGCAGACTGGTTCCATCCTGTGCTGTTCTGGGTCGCATCCAGAAGCAGATAGGAATAAACTGGATTAAAAAAGCCCAAGTATTAGAAGCGCCTTTGTTCTGCATACAGATGCTACTCTGTGTTTGGTGCTTCAGTCCCAAATTCCTCTAAGCAGACTGGAAATGCAGTGTCATGGTTTAAATCCCTGAAAACTTGCCTTCAAATTGTAGGAGGGGGTGTTTGGCAGCTGGCACTTGGGGGGGTTCCCTGACTCGTGCCACGTGGCTCTCTCAGCTGGGTGCCTGACCTGCTGCCCAGCCCTGGGCCTGCCTTTTGCTGCTGGTGAGCATTTTTATCATTGGCTGCCTTTTAAAAGGGAGCTGCTTGCTGGGGAGGCAGCAGCACAGGACTTTTCTAGCAGTCCACCAGAAGTGACCAACTGTTTCTGTTTCCCTTGAATTCTCTAAGCCGAAAATTGCTTAACAAATGTAATTTGTATGTACCTAATGAGTAACAAAGACATTTCCAGAGATCTGGATCAGTTCCTGTGCAGGAAAGTGGGCTGGACTTGCCTAATGTGTACAATTAATTCATGCAGCTTTACTGGAAAGCCAGTTATGACTGATCCGTGCTAGGAAGATTTCGCCTTGATTGAAGGGGAGGCTGCTAGTCAGGGAGAAACACTCACAGAGGCAACCACAGCTCCAGGGCCACTTCTGCCTTTCTCCCACCCGGGGCTTTGGCACTGCCTCTGCTCAGCCCCCTGCACATGCCCATGCATCACTGTGCACTGCAAGTGAGCAGGGGGAAGCTGCGACCATCCCCGCACACCGGGTGCTGCTGCCGGTCCCACAGCCATGGGGCTTCCTCCTATTGTCAGAGGGAAGGCCACGTCCAAGCACCACGGACACCCATCTGGGCTTTCTCCTCTCCAGCATCGTAAGCAGGAAGGGGGAGTCTGCAACAAGCTCCTGTTTTTTTTCCAATAGGCTGGAATAATTTTTGATGATCCCAGCAGATGTTCCTGGCTTCCCTGCGTTCTGGCCGAGGCTCCTCTGTCACTCGTGTTAATCTCCCGCAGATGGCAGAGAAGGCAGCAACTTCGGCCACGTTGGTGTGGATGTGGGCGGTTTGCATTGGAAGGAGACTGCATAAGACATTGGGCTGGCTGGGCTCCCCTCCCAGAAGGCTGCCCAGCCTCAGGGCACAGCCTGAGATCCTTATTAGTGACCTGGAGCACATCATGAGTGATTTCAGCAGGGATCCCGTGTGCAGGGGGCACGGAGGAGGCAGCCGGCAGCATGCAGGTCCCTGCCTGCCCTGCCCGGTGTCCTCTGCCGCCAGCACCCCACACAGTGAGCAGAGCTGGCCTCCTCGCCTCCCCGATGGAGCTTTTCCCAGTGAAGGGAAACAATCATCGCTAGGGAAACCTTAACTACTTTCTAAAGACCAAAAGAAAACACATTCGTTCTTTTAAACATGGAAAACGAAATGGCTTCCTTTCCCTTGGCTGTGTGCATGTGGCCCCTGAGCAAGCCGACACGGAGTGAACTCTGCGGGCAAACGCTCCCCACTTATTTATTTATTGCAGAGGAGGCCTCTCCAGTGCAAAGTCTGCTCTCCTCAGCTGCTTGAGTTGCTGTTTGTCAAACCACAAGGCTGCAGACATAAGGAGCAGCTCACCAGCCCAGCTCAGGAGTGAGGCATGTCCCAGGCCTCACCAAAACCCCTTCCCGAGGAAGCCAGCGTTCAGCAGCGAGTTCCCATTTTGGAAGAGCTGGAAGTGAAAGCAAAGAGCAGTGAGGCCCTGCTGTCTGCTCTCAGTTTTCCTGTCTTCTGCTCCTTGTTTATTTCAGGATCTTCCTGGGAGAAAGGGATGAAGTTCTTCAATTGTTCATCTAGTGCTGCTCCCACTCTTCCCTGCTCCAGCTGCATGACCTTGACTCCAGCAGTGCATAAAATCCATCTCCAGCTATTTCCAGGAATGTTCAGTCCAGTCAAACCACAGGAAACCATAATTGGTTGGATATTAAGAAAAGTTTCTTCTCAGAAAGAGTAGTGATGCACTGGCACAGGCTGCCCAGGGAGGTGGTGGGGTCACCATCTCTGGAGGTGTTCAAGGAATGTGGAGATGTGGCACTGAGGGACATGGTTAGTGGGCATGGTGGGGGTGGGTTGGTGGTTGGACATGATGATCTTAGAGGTCTTTTTCAATCTTACTGATCCTGTGATAATTCCAGCAAATGAAATTGTTTTCTGCCCATCTCTCTGGCTCGATGCATGGGAAGGGCAAAGCAGCCCCAGCTCCCCATAGCACCAACCAAACCCTGCACTGAGAAGGGGAAGGGAGTGGCCAGAAAAGCACATACCCCTGAGCAGGCACGAGAGGAAAGTCGTCTGCCAGAGGGAAAATGTGCAGTGAGCACTGAGCTCATCAGTCACTTTTTTGTTTAATCTAATTAAACACAACGTATCCTCTGACCTTCTGGGTTGGCCTAAGTTCTCCCATGTTGTTCTTTCCGTATAAAGCTCTATTGACAGATGGGGAAAGCCTGGCGTTTGCCTTAAGCTTCAGATAAGCGAAGTTAAACACAGAGAAGATAAAATTGTTTTCCCAGCACTCCTCTCCTCTCCCCTTGCCTAGTTGTGGGTGCTGGCTGGGAGGGCTCAGCTCCTCTGGTCCTGTTCGCCATGCCACAGCTGGTGAGGGGCTGGGAGAAAGCAGAGGCAGAAATTGGCTCTGCCAGGTGCTCAGCTTCATTTCCACGTGGCAGATGATGAGTGCAAATGGTGCTGCTCCTCACCATGTTTATTTTCAGAGTCACTAAACCACTGCATAGCAGCTGATGGATCAGCATGTGCTGATGTTCAAAGAGGTTTTAACTAAAAAGCGTCAAACTGCATTGGACATCTTCTGCATATCCCCTGCTTATCTAGGCTACATGCAGCTGCTGTAAGAGCTCAATTGGTCAGCACAGCTTTGTGAGTTTCTGGGGAGGGGAGGCAGCTGGGTGCTGGAATATGGGGAGAGCGGGGTGTCGGGATGCCACAAGCAGCTGTCAGAGATGCATGTACGGCACGGGCTCTGACCAAACAAAACAAGTGTGTGCAGCTTTTGGCGTGATGGCCTGCTCACTTCATTGTGGGCAAATGAGATTTCAGCAGTGACAGTGGTTGAGCACTCCCTTTGCATCCTAACGGAGCAGGAGACCCCTGTTCACCAAGTGCTCGCAGTTCAGAACCGTCTTCTGCAGCTTTGTTTTGTTCAGATGTGGCCCCACAGCCCTGCCTGAACCTGCATGTCAGTGAGGCTTCAGCATCTCTTTCTCAGCCCTCTGTGCTTGGCCCGACTCTTGAGCCCAGATCCTGTGTGTGCGTGCGGTGCTGCCTAAAACATGGTCCTTAGCCACAGCCCTAAAACTTGAGTTGGAAACGTCTAACCAAAAGCATATGTGAGCCAAGCACATCTAGGGCTTGGGCAGCCCTAGCAGAGTGGGACCAGTGGTTTGCACTGCTCTGGGGGACACTTGGCTTCATTCTGCCTGCATCTTGATGTGCATCAAAGTTTTAGCTGCAGAGCTGTAACCCCTGAAAAACATCATCTTGGCCTGGAGAGTTGCATTGCCTTGGCTAGTTTCCTTAGACTGAGGGACTTAAAGAGCTGCTGTAAGGTAGCAGGACACCTTCTCTTTGTTTCAGACAAGGTGGGCTGTGCTTGTCTGGGGTCCAGACTCCCTCGGAGTTTTTTTCTCCCTCCTTTTTCATGACATCAGTCAGGACTTGATGTTACTATTTTAAAAACAAAAAGAGGGACCCCCACACCCCTCCCCCAGCTTTGCTTCTGCTCTCTGCCAAGAGGAGAACAAAGAACAGCTACAGCACACCAGTTCTGGCACAGTGCTTGGAAATAAAAACATCCATCCTCATGTCAGGTAGGGAACTGCCCTGCCAAGGCCAGCAAGCCATGCTGCCGAGCAAAGCTGCTGTGCAGAGGGGTGCAGGGGATGCCTGGTGTCACCCCCTGTGGCAGAGCTTCATGTCAAGCTGCTGTGCGCCCATACCGGTATCAGTGTATGCTTGGATGCTCCTAGTGCCAGGCAGTGGTCCAGGGTAAGGGCCAGCTTCACCTCCTGGTTGGGAAGGGGGAAAGGACTTTGCTTCCGACCTCTATCCCCCTACCTGCTCTGTGCAGTGCCCTGCTGCCTCAGGGCTGGGGTGTAGTGCTGTGTAACTCAGTGGAGTTTCCACACTGCAGACACTGACATCCTTGTCTGGCTCCTTCCTATCCTTTTAAACATGTCAGCAGTTCCCAGCACAGATTCCTGCACTGTGAGTTCACTCCAGACAAGCATCCAAGCTGCAAGTTGGGGCTGCTGGCTCTTCTCCGCCTGTCTGCTAAGTGTTACTGGAACAGAGGCCAGCTCTCCAAACACAAGGAAGATATTACTGGGCCTTTCTGGAAGGCTCCCTCACATGCATTAAGAGTGGAGCAAGTGAGGATAATTTATCTGTGGACTTCCAGCTGAACCCAGTAGCTCCTTGTGGCCAGGATAAAGATTGTTTGTCTCCTCTTCTACACGAAGGCATTTTTCCATTGTCGCTGCCTTTTGTTAGCAGAGTGTTCCCCAGAACAATCCAGGGAAAACCTCTCCCCAGGAAGGAGCACGCCTTCAAGAGAGGCTTTCATATATCCAACGACACTCTCACTGAAGTAATGTAAATAGTTTTGTACAATTCATCTGGCAAAGAACACAACAGATCAGGAGGGAATTCTTCTCCAAAGCGTGGTTACTAATCAGACAAAGCGGCAGGTCAGACGTGGGCATGTTGCAAACCTGATAAACAAAGCAGCTGTCATTCAGTGGGGAGCAAAAAATGCCTTGGTGAGCTTTTGCACATGTGTCTCTTCCTACCCACTGGGTCTGGAGCGGAGCTTTGTGCCCCAGGAGGAACGTTGGGCTCCCTTCCCCACTTGGTCTGCTGTGATCTGCAGCAGCAATGCATTCCCAAAGATGGGCAAATGTCCTCATGGTGCTGGGATACGGGGGATTGGAGACAAGGTGATGCATATGGCTGGGCTGTCATCATCAGAAGCAGCCAGCTGGAAGAAAGGCTGCCTACTTTACAGAAGTTACTCGTGATTTTTGAATGTAGTGCTGAGGCCCAGTGACTCTGCCTTGGCGCAGGGTGATGGGAAAAGAGCAGATTCTCTATTTGCTTTCCATTCTGTGCTGGCTCCAGTGCCTCCTGCTCTGTCCAAGATGGCCACGTGCTGCCTGAAGTGAGTTTATGGACAGTAAAAGCTTAAAACATTGCATTCACCTTCACAACTTTTTTTCCCTTTAGAGCAAATCATGGCGGAAGATCAAGAACATGGTGCACTGGTCCCCGTTTGTGATGTCCTTCAAGAAGAAGTACCCCTGGATCCAGCTTGCAGGACATGCAGGTAGAGAGCAACGGGAGCGCTAGGGGCTCTTTCGGGCATGGAGATGCTTCTGACATGTTGGGCTGCCCCTCTTGTTTTGGGGAGGCACCTTGCCACCCCACACCCAGATTTAGTGCCACGTGGTCTCTTGTCACCCTCAGGTAGTTTCAAGGCAGCAGCCAATGGCAGGATACTGAAGAAGCACTGTGAATCAGAGCAGCGCTGCCTTGACCGCCTGATGAACGATGTCCTGAAGCCCTACGTTCCTGCCTACCACGGGGATGTCATGAAGGACGGGGAGCGATACAACCAGATGGAAGATCTGCTGGCTGAATTTGACTCCCCCTGCGTTATGGACTGCAAGATGGGGGTGAGGTGAGTGACTCTGGGGGCATTGTTTGAGTTCTAAGATACTGAAAGCAGAGGGTGAAACCCTCTGAAGCACACAGGTGAGAGTACCACCTCCAGCCAAAGCTAAGCCAACAGCATAAGGAGAGGGGTGTGAGGAAGCCTGGGCTTGGGAAGGACCTGGTAGCACAGGTTCAGTCCCCCTCACTGGATTTAAGGTGGCTCAGGTGTGGCAGAGGTGCTTGCACTGCTGGAAAAGTTGATGGTTTCCGTATGAGGGAGGAATGTGTTTTTTTTTCCCATCCCAAACACTCAATGTGACACTTGACCTGGGGTGTCAGGCAGCAGGGAGGCAAGGAATACTTCCCACTGGAGGGCGTGGGGAGGAAGGCAGGCTGCATGCACCACGCTGCCATGGGGTCAAGACAGGACCCACTGTGGACAAGGAGATAACAGCTGTGCCAGGAGAAGACCTACCAGTCTCTGGTCATCTCCAGAGGAAGCTTTGTCAGACTTAAGGCCTGGTTATAGGTCAAGCCTGGAGCAATGTCGAGGACCAAACCGTGCATGAAGATTATCTGTTGCTCTAATCGAGGAAATCTAGCTCTCTGAGCAGTATCAGCAACATTTCTGAGAACACTGACTCTATTCTGCTGTTTTATTCTGCCTGCCCCAAAGTCTTGGGTTTGGTGGTGTCAGCTGAAGCCTTTTTTTCTGCAGTGTTTCTCAAAGGGGCTGCTGCGCTGAGGATGGCTGAGGATGGCTACTCTGTGATGATATGCCTCCACTGAGAGAAACACCAGAAATACACAAACTTCATCCCACAGGGGCTGCGCAGCATCCTCCCCTTGCATTTTGTAAACCACATGTTCCTTGCTGAGATTTTATTGCAAGCAACCTGGGGAGAGGGCTCAGCCCTTCTGCACTGCTGTGCATGGCATGTGGAATGTGAAGTTTAGCTGTAGGGGAAAGGAGGGGACAGATAGGGTCTCTCTTGAGTTGTTTTGCAGGGACATCTCTGCTGGCTTGGCAAGATGTTTGCAGAGTGCCTGGATACCAGCTGGTCTCAGCTGAGGCATCCTTGAGAGCTGCAAGAGGAGCTGTGTAGTGGCTTATTGCTGCTGCAGGAAGTCTTGTTTTCTGGAGGAAGGTTTCCTGCCTGCCAGAGTGAAGAAAATCTCTGTCAGTGCATTCTGGCACATGGAGCTGCTCCTCCAGAGGATGCATAAAACCAAGCTCTTTGCACAATCCTCTGCAGCCTCTCTCCTTATTCCCTAAAACCAGCTGCACCCTGGGTCCTGAGGGTGATAGTGAGCACCTGGTCAAAGCTGCATCCCTTCCGCTTCTCTGTTCTGTACAGAAGATTTTGCTAGATAGCCCAGTTAAACCAGTTAGATAGTGGACAAAATCATCATCAGCGTAACAGCTCTGATTGAAAGCAACCTGCTTAGCAGCCAGTGAGCCACATCCCCTGTGATGTGCAAGGTGAGAGGACAGCAAAGCACATGGGAAGCTTAGGCAGTAGCTGCCTGCATTGACTAGAGATCAAAAGGAGCAGCAGATCACCCACTAACTGTGAGGAGTGGGACGTGGCCACCTCTCTGTTGCCTTCAGTGCTCCCAAAGCATGTGGAAAGTTTCCTGGGCACATTTTGAAAGCTGCATCCCGTTTGTGAGAAGTCCCTTCTCAGGTTTGCTGAGCACTGGCCTCCCAGTACCAAGGGTTAGCAATGAGAAGGTGCCAGTAGGGCAGCAATACTGGGCACCTGCAAGAAGTAACCTTCCTCGTCATTGCTAGGCTGGCTTTGGTTCCTTGGTAAGGAACAGGTGTTCACGATGGGATGCTGATTTCAGCAGGATTATAGCTCTGAGGTGCAAACTGGATCACAGAATCATAGAAAGGTTTGGAATAGACCTTCTAAGATGATTTTTAAAGATGTTCCTAGCCCTGAGGTGTCTCATGGCCCTGTAGCCCTGCTGATGTCCTCCCCATCTCCTTACAGAACATACTTGGAGGAAGAGCTGATAAAGGCCCGGAAAAAGCCGAGCCTGAGGAAGGACATGTACCAGAAGATGATTGAGGTGGACCCTGATGCTCCCACTGAAGAGGAGAACGTGCTGCGAGCAGTCACCAAACCCCGCTACATGCAGTGGAGGGAGACCATCAGCTCTACTGCCACGCTGGGCTTCAGGATTGAGGGGATAAAGGTGAGGCTGCCCCGTGGGTGCGCAGCCAGGGGGAAGAGCTGCTGGGGGCTTTTGGTAACCACTCGCAGTAGCATGCACGCATAGAGCAGGCTGGTGATGGAACAGTGTCACACTGGGGTTCCTCACCAGGCACCTGGCTGTGCTCTTCTGAAAGCACAGCTGAGCTCAGAGCATCAATGAAAGGTGGCAGTTTTAGCCATAATTCTGTTAAATCAGCCACTCCGTTGTTTTCCCTGCAGCTGGGCAATGCCTTTGCTCTGAGCTGCTGTGCATATTTCTGGAGATGCATTTCATGGCCAGCAGAGCTCATTTCATTCACCTCTAACGCAGCCATGCTCTCACACCTAAGGAGCAGCTCTGGAGCTGAGCCCCTTGCAGCGTTTCCCAGCATGCAGCAACATGAGGAGCCCCAGCCTGCCCTGTGCTTGGGCTGCTGTCTGCAGCAGCTCTCTGCAGTGCCTGCAGTGGGTCAGGTGGCTCTTTGCCACCATCCCCAGCCCTTGAAATCCCTTTTCTGCTGCAGACATCTGCAGGCATGCCACGAGCTGCTCCAGCCTACCCTTTGCCTAGTTCCCATTACTGGTGCTTATTATAAAACTGCAGCTATATAGAAAGGGAGTGGGCCAGCTGAGGCCAAAGCTTATGTGCACTCTTTCTTCTCCCTGCGTACATGCTATAATTAAGAGTATCTGCCTATTTATAGGCCAACTTGATATATCCTTGGCCTCCAGTGGTGCTTCTCCATCTGTGCTTTGGGGACGTTTTAGACTTTATAGCAAAAACAGGTCGTATATGAAATGCTTGAAATGAAAAAGTAGAAAAAGCAACAACCCAAACCAACAAATCCTGTTCCCACACAGGCCAGAAAATGCTGTGCAGGGACATAAAAGCCAGGGCTGACTGGGGAGAGTTGCACCCTCCTTTAGTCAGCTGTAAGAGAGCTGCAGCACGATGTTGGCAGTGGATTTTTTCCAAGCAGTGAGACAGCCCTTTAATTTTAAAATGTTGGAAAGTGCTGACCTCCAGGGGTAATCCTGCCACTGCTGCTAGGGGCTGGCTAATTTGATCAAGGCTCTAATTACTGTAATTCTCCTTAAATCCCTTGGCTTCTGGCTTATATTCCCCTAAGCTAAAACATTAGCAATTTATGCTGATTTGTGGCTGTCGGAGCCAGGTGAGTTGTGCTGTGATGCTGCATCTCCTCTGTTCTGGGGACGTTCAATCACAAATCTCCCCCTGGTTTCTTTCCTACTGAGGGAAAAGAGGGGGCGAACCCTTCGCTTGTGAGCTGATGCTGATGAGGGAGGCATGTTTTGAGCCAGCAGCTGGGTGCCTGCAGAAGGGGCCGAGTCTCATCCTGGATGCATGGGCTGGAGGGGGCACAGCAGGAGGAGGGGAGCAGCAGCAGCACGAGTGCAGGGCTGGCAGTGAGGATTGGGTCAGGGATGGGGAGACTCTGCCATCTGAGTTCCCACTTTCCAGGTGACCTCAAGGTTATGGTTCTTCCTCTGCAAAATGGAGATCTTCCTCCGCATAATGTAGTTAGCGCCACTTACTTAACTTTCTGGAGTTAGGAACAGCAGTTATTAACAATGTTAATGAGTTAAAAGAAGTACAAATGATCCCTCTTGACCCTGTTTGAGCTTTCTGGAGAGTTGCTCTCCGCAAAAAAAATATTGTTCAAGTTCCTGCTGTGACCTGAGAGTTGTTCACCACTTCCCACAGCAAGGCCGCGGTCGGATATTGCTGCAGAGACATTCCTGGGGCTGGGCCATTGGTGGGGGCCGATAACAGCTCCTAAGTACCCGTGCCTGTTATATCCCAGCTGGGCAGCTTGTGAGCCCTTTGGCCAGTGGTGCTGGTGGCTGGTGGCCAAACTCAGCCCTGTCCCAGTGCCACCAGCACCAATTGGACCTGCTGGCAGGGAAAGCGGCCATAGCTCTTATCGGCCCCCTCACACTTGTGCTGTGTGGAAGCCAGCCCCCATGGGGCTCAGACACCTGGAAATGTCACCGCAGTCATCGGCCCTGTGGCAGCAGCATCTGGCTGGGCAAGGAAGCTGTGGGAGGGAGGTAATTGTGGGAGCAGCGTTATGGGCAGCCTGCTTGGCTTTCGTGAAGACTGCCTTATCAGAGAGGCCATCTGCAGCTTGCATTATTTTTATGAGCACTTAGAAGTCCATCTCCTTTCTGGGATGCTTTGTGGAAAAAGTCCTGCTCCTTACGTGTGGAATTCATGCCGTGGCACTCCTACAGACTGATGTCTATCATCCCCCTGGGAGAGGGTGGGCTGACGTTGTAGCCACCACATCAGGATTCACGTGACGGATGTGTGGCAGCGCTGTCCACTTCCCCTATACGTTGTGTGCGTGCTCAGTGAGTCCTCATGCATATGTGGCTGTGGCCAAAGCCGGGTAGTGAGAGCTGAGCACATGTGGCCCACGGGCAGGATGGTTACTTGGACAGGAGGTCCTGAACTGCACACAGGTTCTGCTCTTGGTGCTGGGCTCGCCTTGCCCAGCCTCTGCTCTGCTTCTTCATCCTTATTCATCTTCTCCAGCCTACAGGATGTTTTTTGGCCTCTGTCCCCTCACTCCATTGCCCACACCCTGCATAGGGACACATGTGGCTGCTGAAACACTCATCCCCTCCCCTGGCTGCGTCTCTCCCTGTCCCGCTCACAGCGCTGCTTTCCTTTCCAGAAAGAGGATGGCACTGTGAACCGGGACTTCAAGAAGACGCGGACAAAGGAACAGGTCACAGAGGCCTTCAGGGAGTTCACAAGGGGGAACCGCAATGTTCTGGTGAGTGGGAGAAGCTGTGGGATCTGCAGGGAGATGGTTCCTCTGGTGGCTGCTCTGCAGCCCAGGGAAGCTCTTGGAAAGGAGAGATGGGGAAGAGAAACCCCATCCTGGCATGAGGGTGGAGGGAGGGCAGCAGAAGGCTGGAAAGTGGCACGTTTGCTGCAGCAGCACTGACCAGGTCAAAGGCCATTGAGGGTGCTCGGGGTTCAGCCCCAAAACCCACTGCAGAGGCTCTGTCCCCCCATCCCTGGGGCTAAGTGCAGCTCCCAGCCTTGCTTTTGGCCTGAGGTGTGACAGGGCCAGGACTGCTGCACTGCAGGGTGGGCTGTCCCACATGGCGTGCCCTGGGCACGGGCACACCACAGAATTTCCTGGGTTGCACCACATTGCCCAGACAGTAAGAGATCTGGCTGTAAACAATTTATACAGGCTGTGTCAAATACCCTTTTTGACAAAGGACTCCCATTTTAAGTTGTACGGTATAAAGCCTACAGATGAATTGCTGCAGCTGCAGTGGCCCTGGGCACTGCCTCCCTCAGACCTGCTTTGACTGTAGTTATCCAGGAATTATTCCCGGATCTGCAAATTAGGTTAGTAGTGCATCATGCAGTGGCTCAGGACAGGGCTCCTCGGTCAAACCATTGCCACCCCAAGTCTCCCCACACATTGGGAACAATTGAGTTGCATTACATTGCCCAGGTACCTGCTGTGCACGGACTTTCTGTCTCAGCCTTGGAGATGAATTACCTGAGGGGCCACAGAGAGCCCCTAGTGCCTTCCAGCAGTGCACAGGGGTGCTTGTACCAGGTGCCTGGGTCTCAATTTGCGTGCTGACTGTGTGAAAGCATTCCAATGTATGATACTGAATTTGCAGAAGTGCTGATAGTGAGCTATAAAACTATCTTGTAACCCCTGAGTGAGGGAGTGATAAAATGGCAAATGAAACGAAGCGTTGAGCTCTTAGAATGAGTCCAAGTGGGAAAAGAAAGCAGCATGCACAGCAGGGTCTGCTGCATTCCCTCCTCAAGAGCACCATGGGTGCCTCAGGGAAAGTACATGCTCGGCAAAGCAAATGCTCTCAACCTGTGGTACTTGACCCATGCAATGTTATAGAGGTGAAAAGGTGGATCCCCAGAAAGAGGGGACACCATCTCTCTGTACATATAACACTATCAGAGAGGGGGTTCTGGAAGGGAAGCCCTCTGCCCTGTGCAGCAGTTTTCCTGCAGGCCTCCCACAGAGCTGACTGCTTCTTTTCCTTTGTCATTCCAGAACAGTTACCTGAACCGGTTGAAGGGGATCCGTGCTACCCTGGAGACGTCTCCGTTCTTCAAGTGCCACGAGGTAACACATACGCTCCTTCCTCATGTCTCACTTAGGTACACCTGACTGGTTTATCTCAGCTTGCTCAAAGAGAGAGGAGGAGTTAAGTCAGAGGATATACATTTCTAGAACTTTCAATTAATTCTAATATCCGTATTTTCACGCCTGTTGATCTAATCCTCATATGGAAATATGGCGGATGACTGATGCAATATTCATGCATCTGATATGGGCTTAAATCTAATAGAAATCGATGCTCATACAGATTAAAAGTGACCGAGGAGGAATTCAAGCTGCTTATGGTTCTGTATGACTGGGAAAAATTCCTAGTGTGAAAGTGTTGTTCTCTCCAGTCTTCTGGAGAGAAACTCCTGCCTGGGTGCACAGGTGAGGTACCATGTGGCTGTCAGCTTCTCCATGCCTCCAAACAAGGCTTCATTTTAGCCATGAATTGCAGACCTCCCCCAGACTGCGTTTGCTGAGCCAGGGCACCACAGTCAGGACATTTCCCTGGAAGGACGCTAGCATTGGCAAAGAGTATTTGATGCTGCATCTGGTTAATGAACTCTGAGAGTGCATTTCCTTGGCACCTTACGGGCAAGAGAAGCTGGCAGAGATGTCTGACTTGAAGAGACCGGGGCACAGCTCCCTCTGCATGCAGCACAGCAGTGGGGGAAACGCAGGGAAACGCCGCTTCTGAGCATTTCAGGTCAGTGCAGTGATGGAAACAAAATGCTCCCTGAAATGAAGTGCCAAGAGTCCATTTGAAAACACAGAAACAAAACAGCCTTTCAAAGATGTTTTGAAAGCAGTTTCCAAGCCTTTAAAAATTACGAAAAAGAGGCATTAACTTTCCGTCCTGCTTCAGGATGAAGTGCAGCAGAGGGGCTGCCAGGCTCCTTGCACCCCGGGGGCCGGGGCTCCTCCAGGGAGCTGTGGGAGGATCCGGCCAGCCAAGCCAGGCAGCAAAACGTCAGCAAAAGGTTGTTCTTCAGATGCACTGTTCTAGCCAAGAGAGGTCCCTGAGAGCTTTAGAGGGGGATCTGGGTGTGACAGAATGGCTCTTTATGCAGGATGCTGTGACATCCCCTTGCTCTGGGAGCACACCGTTCTGCGGTGTTGCCTGTGGGGATGATGAGCGCGAGCAGTGCCAGCCAGCTGCCAGGAGCCAGCCTTGGGAAGGCTTCCTTCGGAAGGCTGAGGTTCATCTCACTCCTTCCCCAAGGACCTTGCCTCGGTTTCTGAAATTCCATCTCTCCCTTCTGTGCCTGTGTTTTGCTGACCTTCTCCGCCTGCCAGAAGCAGGGATTGAAGTAAATCAGCTGCTCTGAATACCAAGTTTGCATGTGCAAAGACCGCGGGCAAAGCACTGCTCTTGCTTTTGCTCATGCAAAATCTTGACGTAACCTCTTGCAAATGCAGCCTGAGCTGCCCCCCAGCTGGCTGAGGAGGATATGGCTGGGCCAATGCACCTCTAACTGTCCCCCTCTCTCTGCAGGTAATAGGGAGCTCCCTCCTCTTCATTCACGACAAAAAGGAACAAGCCAAAGTCTGGATGATCGACTTTGGGAAAACCACCCCGCTGCCCGAGGGACAAGTTCTCCAGCACAATGTGCCCTGGGTGGAAGGGAACAGAGAGGACGGCTACCTCTGGGGGCTGGACAACCTCATCCAGATCCTGACAGACTTGTCCCAGAGCGAGGACTTGCATTAAAGCCTGCGTCCGACTCTGCCACTACCCAAACCTGCCCCCAACTGACTCTTCTGAACTGCACTACAAGACACTTTCCAACCCTTGCCCTTCCAATTTTAAAGCTATACTCTCCCTATTTAAGGTGGCTTTGTTGTGGTTTTTTTTTTTTTTTTAGGGTATTTTTCCCCCTTCTACATGTAAATACAAAGCTAACCTGCCAGAACAAATGCTGAACTTGAAACCTTGGCTTCACAGAGTCAGTGGCAGCCTGGGAGGGGTTGGTTAGATGGGCACGTGCTTTTGCCTCTTGTGTAGTTTGGTTTTCAGGGAACCTTCCTCCCTCAGGTGGCTGTGGATCAGGGATGCTGCAGCCAGGCTCTGTAGTGCTGCAGGGCCCTCCCTGCTCCAGCTTCAGAGGCTTCATCCTAAAAACACCTCTGGCTATGCCTGGGACCCTCCCATACACAGGGGGCATGAGCAAGGCTTGGAGATGATGAAGGGTTCTTGGTGGGGGGTATCCTGTAGGTGCCTTTGCCAGTACCTTTTCCCTTAGGAAACTGGCTGTGCTGAGTCCTTAAGAGTCACTAAAAGACAGGTTTGGGTTTTTCTCTTTGTGTTGGAGCCATCCCCTTAACCTCGTGGAGGCTGCTCCACCACTGATGAGTTACTGCAGGGCCACGTGCTGGGTGCAGGGACCTATCACGGCCAGGTGCTGGCCTCAGCACACCCCTGGCTGCAGTGGCATGGGGGTGATGCCATGAGTTGCTTGTTGGAGATCCACCTCCAGCTCTCCCCGGCAGGCATTTCCAACCCTCTGCAGGGAATAAAGGCTTTGCTAGGGCTGCAGGGAGATAAACAGCATAGTGGAGACCACTGAAACCTAAGGCAGCCAACCAGGTTGGCTGCTGTTCTTCAGGTGCATGCTAAGGGCTGTGCTGCTGTAGGGTCTGTGCTGCCATAGGGGCTGTGCTGCCAGCACCCGCTCTTGGCCCAGGACCTCCCTCCTGCCCACAGCACCTCCAGCATTCCCCCGGGGCGAGTTTCATGCCCGGCAGGCAGGGGCTAGGGGGTTACAGGGACAAGCAGCATTCAAGATGCCACACCAGTCTTGATAGGCAAAGCAGGGAGGGAGGAGGCACCTCTGTGCCTTCCCTTTTTTTTTGCAACGCGTGCAGGCTCTGCTCTCGGCCATGAGCTCCCCAGCCTGCGTCTGGCCTCCCTGCTCCGAGTCCTTTGAAAACAAGCAGTTCCCTATTCAGGGCGGAGGCTATTTTTTGACTTCCTGGAACATTTGAACTAAGCAGCTTGCTCGCATCAGCGCTGGCTCGCTAAAGGTCAGCTATTGACAGACGGCGGGGCTGAGCTGCAGCCCCAGGCCCCGCTCATCCCTCTTCAGGGGCGATGCTCTGGGGCCGCCCCCTGGCACCGCTCCCTGCTGCAGGTCAGTTTCTGGCAGTGATGATGGGGACCAGGCCATCAAGTCAGTCACAGCCGTGCCCCGGCCTCTGTCCCAGGTATTGAGGTCCTCAAGGTTTGTTTCAGCCCGTATCTCTCCATTGGAAATGGCCGCAGTGCTGCAGCTCTTTGTTAGGCTTTCGGGAGCAGCCCATGCAGAAGTGCCTTACAGACTTGCCCCTGCTCCGTTAGTGTCACAGAAAAGGCTGGGTTGGTGGTTTGTTGTTTTTTTTAAGTTATATTTATTTCATCCCATTTTAATTGCACAAAACACTAAAACTTAATGCATGGAATCCCTGTTGTTTTAACTGTCTTTTCAGTTTTTAAACCATCCCTTTTCCAGCTTCGGAGAAAGGATTTGAACAGATATGCTTAGATATGTACCAGTTATCGCTGTACTTTAGCTCTGAGTTGCTCTTATATATATATATTAATTTTTAAGCCTGTTTATAAACCAGATCCCTCACTTGGTGACTTCAAAAAAAGTGGACTGTTTCTCTCAGATGCTGTTCCTGGAGGCCGGGATGGTTGTCGTGAGCTGCTCCCCACCTCCCACCTCCCCTTTGGACCATTGGGTAACTGCTCTGGAACACCAACGCACAGTGCCTGTACCAAACTCCTGTAACGTTCCCAATAAAGGCCTATGGGAAGCAGCCTCTGGCGTGGCTCTGTGTGTGCGCAGCTCACAGTAGGGCTGGGTTTGGTGTCCCTGTGAGCGCCCAACCTGGAGAATGAACCCGGCAGCACTTCCACTGCTCGCCGTGGCGGCCCTAAAGCCAAGTGTCAGATGACTTTTGTTTAAGGACATGAAACCTCTTTGTATCCAAAATAATTCCTAGTAGCACAGAGCTGGCACTGCTTTAACCTCCCCCAGCGGTTTCGGGTTTGCTGCGCTCCCGCAGCGCCGCTGCTGCCCCCTGGTGCTGCGCTGGGACTTTGGCGGGCTTCCAAAGCAGCCTCCAAACACACCGAGCTGCACCCCAAAATGCAAACATTGTGAGTCAGCAACGGCATCTTCAACTCTGTTCCACAGAAACCTCTGCTCACACTGCCTGTCTTCAGGTAATTTTCATCTTAATTATCTAATTAGGTAGCACCTGTGAGAATGAGCCTCCTATAAATACACTTGTGGTGGGGAGGTGCTGTGGGTTGTGTGGTTCAGTTGTTTGGGTCTCCTTGAGGAGCTGCTTAGCTCTCCCACAGCCCTAACCTGAACCTCTGGAGGTATGGTTCTGCAGCCCAAGCAGTGAGGCATCAGGTAAAAGGCTTCAGTTGCTGTTATGTGAGTGCAGCTGACTGTAAATGAAGGTGTGGGAAGGCTGGGGGGAAAGCCAGCTTTGTGGCTGTGTGAGATCCTGTAAGTTCTTTGCTGGAGCTGCAAATCTGAGCTTCCCTTCCATCTGTGTGTTGCAGCAAGCCTGGGTGTGGAGAGCGCTTGTGGCCCTCCCTGCAGCTGAAGAACTATGGAGCACAAGGGAAGTCTGCAGCTACACCAGAAAGCCACAGGAGGTGTCTGCTGTATTTGTTCTCCAGAGAGATCTAAGCTAGGTTTACTGCCAGTGCTTACACAAAGCAGCATCTCCCTGGAGGATCCTATACAAGGGAGGAAGAATCTCTGAGAATCTCTGCTGGTTCATGAAAAGTTATTGACTGTAACTTTAGGCTTGAGTGTATTATAGATGAGCGTCCACTTCCATCACTGTGAGCACCGGTTAGAGTAGAACTGCTGTGATAGCTATTGCCTGGTGGGGGTCTCAGGGTTGATGGGCCTTGCACAGAGGACAGTTAGGGCTGTTACATGGGCTGTAGTAGGCTCTGTTTGGTGGGGATGCTGTACTGAAGAGGTCACTCTATGGAGTGGGTGAGCATTACAAGTGTGGGGAGTTGTATGGGGTGCGGGCACTGCTTGCCAGGTGGATGTTACTCGGAGGGCAGCTGGCAGAAGTACTGCACTGTCTGCATACATGGTGCTGTATGAGCTGGCCTCAAGTGGCCCCAAGGACATTCCATACCATATTTGCATCGTGTCAAAGAAACTTTAAAAGCTGAGGGGAGCTGGCTGAGGGTGGCTGCTGTTAAGGGGTGGGCTGGTTGGGTGGTGAGCAGTTGTGCTGTGCTACTTGTTTTGCAAACATGCACTATCATTACTATATTAAGGCTTCTGACCACTTTCCTGTTTGGACTGTGCACACCATCCTATCGAACTCCACCTGCTGGATGATCTCCATACAGCAGGCTGAGAGAAGATTTATTGCCATCAATACAACACCTGGATACAGCAATTAAGTTGTTTGAATGATAGACTTAGTTTTCCCGCTTTTCCTTCCTGCCAATCTCTGTCAGTACTACAACCAAGTGAAATCATTTGGTAAACTATTTTTCTGTTAACGTGTCAGGTTAATGGGCCATATTCATAATACTCCATGACTTTCAGCCTCTAAAAGTAGATGTACGAGTGGCATAAAGTACCTTGCAACTCTGAGAGAATACCAACTCTAGAGAATGCCAATTGTAAGCTAAGGTGGTTATGTATTGATGGTTGCAGCAAATGGTCTTAATCTTCTTTTCCAGTGTTCATGATTCTGACTCTTAATGAAGGTGAAGTGTAGAAGCCCATCTGTGTGCCTCTTGACTTGTCTGCTTGCTATTCCCTTCAGCAAACTCAGTCAAATTGTGATAGCTTCTGTTAAAGCTGGAATGAAATATGTCTTCTCTGTGGATACCTCTCCTACTTATGGACAGAAATAATTACTTGTCTTTGTAAGTGGAGGGAGAAGTAACTGAATTTGTGTGCTGCAGGTGAAAAGTAGCAACTCAAGATTATTCTTGCAGTACAGAACGTAGTCACTTCATTTTATACAAGTTAAACATTCAAACGAAAGCTGACGGTATCTTTTCACCCATCATTTCCAACTACCAAAAAACATATCAAGTTAGATCTGTGTATTTGCTGATGCTTTCATACGAAGAGCAGTACTTAGTGACAAATCTATTTGTTGTGATCTACAACTTCAGTCCTTCAGGAATGATTTGAAGATAATACGGAGTGATATACACTCAAGTCTGTGCTACTGAAATACTGGGAAAGGAGTTAAATTTGAGAACAGTAACTTAATCAAAGAGGGAGAGTATGTACTACTTAGCATACTGCTCTAATACTTCTCTGGGGGTAAAATGAACACCATTTTACACAACTGATGTAGCAGAGGCATTAAAATTCCCTGCTGTATGCGGATTATCGCTTCAAAATGTAACAAAGTAAGTGGAAGATACCTGCACTGACAAGTTCTATAGGAGCTCAAAACCAACTTTTATTTCTGATGAAGAAGTTTATCTATTTTTGCCAGATCTCCCAATGAAACTGTCGCAGAACCTCTCTGTGCAGGTTTTGCCTAAGAAGAAATGAAAAGAAACCAGAAGGGTTTTCTCTTAAGACATTTTATAAAATTCCTTTTAAAGCACAAGTCATTTAAAATGCACCTTCAAACAGAAAATAGTTGAGCCTCAGTTACCTGTGACTCGTGGAATTTCCATCCAATCATGTAGAAGATCTGAAAGGTGGCAGGTACTGAGCCATCGCTATTGCCATACATTTCTGCCAGGAAAAGAAATCATACACAACAGCAGTATTAGGAAATGATTCGTTTCCCAAACAGTAGAACTAAGCACGGCACTTTCATCATAATGGATTGTGGGGGAAGATTTGGGACAATATTATCACATACTGATATATTAACAAAGTTCAAATTGTCATTGTAACTTAGGTTAAAATATATGTAACAAGGGAGTATGTATTTTTAGAGAGGGCAGAGGAAAAGACAAAACGTGTCATTAGAGTCATTTCAGGTTACCTCCTCACCTATCAAACGCGTACCTTGGTATATTGCTGCAGCTGCCAACATTGTATCCCTGTGTAGCAGAGGTTTTCTATTCCAAGAGCAATTACTTTCTCCCATACCTAAAAATATGTTTTAGCTTTAAGAAAAAGAAGATACAGCATATACCATGAGTTTCATGCAGATTGTTACTAACCAAATAACTACAGCATCCTCTGAATCTCACTGTAAGAGTACAATCTACAGCAGCAAAGGCTCTTACCTTTATGATTCCAAACCTCTTAATGCCAATGCTTTGCAGTCTACTGTTTGTATTGCTAGGAATGATTTTAGATTATTACTTTTCAGCCAGAGGCTTCAAGCATTTTGTTTCTCTAATATAACTTCTTCCAAGCACCCAGTGCAAAGTGTTTATTGAGATATCACTTTTTTTTCCAAACAGATAATAATGAAAATGACTGCCCCAGAAGATCTAATCCACATCTAGTGTTACACGATTCTCTTTAACTGCTTACTGCATCCTAACATTTCTGCAGGGAACGGAAGTTCTATTTTAACTAAGGAATTAACTCTACATAACAGGAGGTGATCGTGGAGCTGTTCCATGACTACTGACTGCATATGAACAACTACTTTGTAATCCACGACAACTGCATTTATAACCCTAACCTAATTGTTAAGAACCTCATTTTTCTGTTTTTCTGCAGACTCCAGCCTGTGGGCTTATCTAGTCTCGCTCCACAGCACTGTCCTGAGCATCCTGTTACTTAGGCAGGCTCACAGAAAAAGTCATTATGTTGAATGTATGCTTCTGTCTTCCTTTCGGGGTTTTTCAGCAGCTTTATGCTGAAGAGGCTGACAAAGAACAGGATTAAAACAGAAGCAGAAAATTCACAGCAGACTACAAACTACAAATCTTTGACTTCTGCCAATAGGGATCTGCTGGTGAGTTCACTGTCCTGACTTACCAGATATCAGGAAAAAAGTAATGCTTCCACTACTACAATAAGCTTTATTTGGAGTCAAGAAACAAACACTAACTCTTCCACATCTGCACGGCTGATGCAGAAAATGTTTGTTTCTGAAGTGGTATACTTGCCTTGCAAGTCTTCCATAACCTCAAACAATCCTGGATAGTTTACTTGAATTTCATCAGTATCCTAAAAGAATTCAAAGGCTTAATTTTAGAACATATCAAGTTTAGACAATAGCATTATGTTAACTTCCAGTGCCAGCCACTTGTGTTCAGATAGAACATTACTCAAAAAATATACTCAATATTTCTGAAGAGCTTTGTTTAATAGCTCAAATACAATCAAGTTTCAACCAAAGCGCTGTTTGCTTCTTCTGGGTTTTAGAAGCAGCAGCAAGAGCATCCTAAGTTCTTCCAAGTAAATGTAATGTACTCTGACATCCTTGCCTATACAGACTCTACTGGGCCACTGGCTAAAGAGACATTTCAGCTGGTTTCTTTAATCACTGCACAGCCAAAAACTGAGGCAGTCCAGACTATTCCAGAAACTTATTCAGCTAAGTGCACTACATGCAAAAGAAAGGAAGTACTGTGTTACCAATGCTCCTGAAATAGTATCTCTTATACATCTGCAGCTCTGATATTTTGGATTATTCTGATTGTTCTTTTATTTATTTATAGTTACCACAGTCAGGGTGTTAAACCCAGCTCTTGACAGGAGATGTCCCAAATCTGACACAGCAACAAACGGTGATACATGAGGAGAAAATCCCCCTTCTCTCTCCAATTCTGCTAGCTGCAAAGAGCAGCGAAGCTCATACAGAGTGTCTCCCCCAAACATTGCGCCAATGAAGACTCCGTCCGGCTTAAGAACTTGGTGAATCTACAACAGAGAAGGAAAAAGAAAATGTTGTGCTGTTAATAGCAATTAGATTCCTAGGTGTTTTTTTAATGAACTTATAATAATTGCTTTTAATGGCTTCAATACATTTTTAATATTGACACTGTTCCACAAAAGGAGCTGCAAAAAAATCCTTTGGTAACGTTGCAAGATATGTAATCTCTTTAAAAAAGAGACCATCTGTTCTTAAAAAAAGCAAATTCCTGGAAATTACATCCATGAGAAACAAGAAATGTGCTGCTAAAATCTCAGGTAGAACTACTTCCAGTGGGCAGCTCCTAAAATGATAACCTCAACTGACTTATTGCCAAAAAGGAAGAGCTGAAGATAGTTCTTTGCCTTTCTCAGAAGAAGGCAGTGAAAGTACTTCATGAACGGCTTAAGAGATGTACAGACCTTGATTTCCAGTAGTGGTTTTTGCACTTCTACATGCATAACAGAGTAGTGTCATTCTTGTTATGGCTATTCCAGTTTATTATTATCTAGGAAGAACAGCAATATAGCAACTCAAGTGCCAGACTGACAGGCTGCTTTCCTGTCTAGTGAGACCATGCCCCTTTCCTAGAGAGGATGTCAACAAATTCAGTGCCTTTTTTTGTAAAGTGCTGGCAACAACTGCTGGCTGAGACAGAAGAGCCGTATTACGTAACCGAGCTAACAAGGAATAGCCTCAATTAATTTACCCCACTTACTCATTTGACACAAAAACCCTTCCAGTTGGTTTTCAGTTGGGTATTAACCATGCTAGCTTTACCTATGCTAAAAGGAAAAAAAATATCCTTTAATTAATCAGTAAGAAATTTAAGCAGTTGAAAAGAGTTTCCATTACTTAAAGCCAGTGGTCCCAAAGTAGAAAATGAACGTGCAAGATGGACGTTGGCCAAGGCCCCCACCTTTCTGCCCTTTTTAGGATATCGTAACATGTTAGTTATTTTTACTGTGGTGGTAAAAAATATTTGTCAGCCTATGTAATACATTACAGTCTCTAATTTTCCTATTTCATAATAGGGTACTCCTATTTGTACAAAGAGGTGACAGGATAGCTCTGCATGTCTAACTGACATGTTTGAAATAAAGGAGGAAACCAAACCAGGAGAAGATATTCCTTGCTCTTGCTCCAAAGACAGCCAATTTGAAAAGAAGCTTTCACCAGCAGGAAGGAGCTTGAATAATCTCAAATCTGATTTTTTCACTAATGGTTGCAGTTTTTCCTCCTCAAGAAATATTAACTTCACTTAAGAATCAAAAAGCCTTTATCTAGTTGAAGTTGTATTTCAAAACAAATACCTGAGGTAAACATGGAGTACAAGTTCCATAAACCAGGTCTGGACTAGTTTGGTTTAGAAAACTAGTAAGTGCAACAGACGACAAAATCAACAGCGTTGCCTCAGTTTACATTAGTTCTTACGATCTCAGCTGATGCGGCTATGAAATACTATACAAACATGTTTTGTAGTTATTTATCCTAAATTGAATTGAGACAGCAAGTTAACAGAAGCATCAACTGATACCCCTCAAACTGACAGAAACATTGCAAAAAATACCTGAGCTTAACATGAGCTATTTATCTGGTAGGAAGTGGACAGAGCTTTGGATATGAGTAATGATAAGTGTTGGTTTTTTATTTAAAAAGTTGTATTAAAAAAAATTCTCACCTCTCTAAAAGCTTTAGGAAGGTCATTCACCCAGTGTAAACTGAAATACCAGAAATGGACATTTTGTAATTGCATAATGAAGTTTGGGGGAAGGCAAAAAAATATATGTTATACATTATATGTATATATACAGGTGTTAAATTAACAAACAAGTTCTCAGCCTGCCAAAGTTCTGAAACACTTGCAGAGAAGCATGGCGATACTGAATGAAAACCTAAGTTCATGTAAATAGCTAAGAGGTTGTTGTGTTGGTTTTTTTATGGACTCGAAAGGCTGCAAATCAATTAATTAGTCAAAATAGAGGAAAAAGAGATATGTCCATGTGTTTTCATAGAATATCATGGGTTGGAAGGGACCTCCAAGCCCACCCAGCCCCATCCCCAGCCATGAGCAGGGCTGCCCCCCCACCAGCTCAGGCTGCCCAGGGCCCATCCAACCTGGCCTGGAGCGCCTCCAGGGATGGGGCATCCACAGCTCTGGGCAGCAGTGCCAGGGCCTCACCGCCCTCTGAGTAAAGAATTGCTGCCTAACATCTAACCTACCCCTGCTGTTTGAGACACTGATTTTCTGACATCAGTGTGAATATATATATATATATATATATATTTAAATAAAGTGTGAAAAGCAATCATTGCATACCTCAAGCTACTCACAACAAGATCAAACGTGTCTTCTTTGAAAGGCAGGAACTCCTCATCAGCGACTACGCTGACTGTAGGGATTTCAGACTCTACGGTGGTTTTCTAAGGTCGGGTTAAGGATAAAAAGCATCATCAGAAATGCACCGTTTCTGCATCACGGCCCCGAAGCGCCTCAGCACTCAGAAGGCTACTTACGAAAACATTCTCCGCAATATCGACCTGAACGAGTTTTTCAATAACTTCCTGAAACAAGAGAAGCACACCTATCAAACGCGTGCGGGCTGATGGCGGGCTGACGGCGGGCTCGGCACAGCGGTGCCCAGCGCGAGCATCTCCTCAGCGCTCCGTCGCAGCGCCGCGCAGCAGCCGGCTCTTTCCCTTGGCAGCACGGAGCGGTGCGCGCGTACGCGCTGCGAAGTACGGCGGCTCCGTACCTGGTTCAGGTGCCGAGCGATGTAACCTCTCCCGGAGCCGAGGTCCAAAGCGAGAGGGAACGTCCTGCGGGACAAGCGCGGCAACGTCAGGCGCCGCGGCAACGCGCCGCGCCCGCCGCTCCGGGGGAACGCGCGTACCTGGGGATGTCGAGCACCCGATCCGCCACGCCGCCGCCGACCTACGGGAGAGCCGCCCGTCAGCGCCGCGCCGCACCCCGCCCGGCCCGACCCCGCGCCGCCCCGCACCTCGTCCCGCAGGTACTCGCACTCGGTCGGCCGCGGCCGCAGCGCCGCCCAGTTTTTCTGCTTCCGCTTCAGCCGCCGGTCGAAGGGCCTCCGCGCGCCCGGCGAGGCGCCGCTAGGAGGGGGGGCGGCGGCGGCCGCGCGCCCCGGCTGTACCCACAGCCGGCCGCAGCCCCGCGGGACGGGCAGGCCGGGCCGCCACAGCGCTCGCGCCGCCGCCATGCTCGCGCCCGCTGCTACTCCTCCTCTCTGCGCACGCGCGCCGCTGCTCCGCAGCCGCAGTTCTGCCGCCGCGTGGAAGATGGTGAGAAAAGTGATACAGAGCCTTATCTAACTAGGGTTAAAGGGGATAGTGAAACGAGCTCGCAGCATGGTGATGAATTAGCTGAACTGTTTCTAGCGGAGACAGAAATTGAGCATTCGTGAGGTGAGCTAGATGGGAGATGCCCCTTGTGGAGACGAGGTAAAACTGTTCTGCGTGTGAAAAGTTATCATTGAGTAACACTGAGATGTGTGTTCTTGTGAGTTCGTTGTAAGCCTTCATCGGCGGAACAGTTTGTGAAAGTATTTTTCGTAACGGGTTTTTGACCTTCTTGATTACAGAATGCGAGTGATAATGAAACTGACTTCAAAGACTTCAGGTGTTCTCTGATGTCTCCCTCTGCCTCTAAGCAGAAGCTCACTTGTAGATGAACTCTGTAAGCGGAGAAACAACTGCTCCATACAGCACCACCCAAACCCTGTGTCTGAGAACGGTATCCAAATGCTCCCTGAGCTCCAGCATCGGGGCCGTGCCCACCGCCCTCTGGGGCATACCCTGTCCCTGACCCACAGCTGCCCCTCCCTGACACAGCTCTATGCCGTCCCCATAGAGCAGAGCTCAGCGCTGCCCTCCACTCCCTGTGAGGAGCTGCAGCCGCCACGAGGCCTCCCCTCAGCTCCTGTGCTCTGGGCTGAGCAAACCCAGGGGCCTCAGCTGCTCCTTATACATCTTACCCTTCAGACCCTTCACCTTCTTTGTAGCCCTAAAATGTAATCACACGCTGCTTTTCAGTGATGGACTTGTGTCTGGAATTAGATTTCAAGGCTGTTAGCATCTTGTATTTATGAGGTTGGCTCTAGGAGCTGTTTGTTTTGCTGAGATTAATAGTCACATTTTTCTAAGTCTAGTAGACCGTTCTCTTTGCTAGTTTACTTTTCAGTAGTCCAAGGTAGAGCAGTCTACTACATAAACTTGCATTCCACTGCAGAATATTGCTTGTTTTTTTCACTAATTTTGAATTATTTATAAACGGATTACATTCTGATCAATGAAATAAGATTTTTCCATTTTTAGTGTTTTCCTGTGGTGGAAACTTTCTGGGAAGCGTTATTCAAATAGCCCTTTGTAGTGGAAATGCTAAGTCACGCCTTGAACCAGTGATTGATTCCCACCTGGTGGGAAGGCAGGGCCAACCCAGGGGAGCTCAGGTGCATGCAGTGTACCTGAGTGACAGGAAGGGGATGAGCCAGGATCCACCCCTTCCCAGACCCCATTTAAGGGTTGGCAGTGGAGGTAAGGGGATCTCTGGAGATCTCTGCGTGCCTGAGGCTTTCTGAAGGTGAGCAGTTTCTTTCCTTTATTTCTGTGCCCATAGCTGTTGTGTTTGAGCAAATCTTTATTTGCTGTAGCCTGGGACTTTGCCGCTCTACTGTTGCTGTTGCGCTTTCCATTGTGTTACATCCTCTTTGAAGAGGGCTGTAGTAAAATGGGTTAAGTTATGGTTCCTGTTAACCTGTCTCAAAGCATTCTAGTTTTTAACAGTCAGCCTGTTTATTCCTTTGTGTTTTCTTAAAGTTAAGAGGATATTACAGTTTGTGGAATTGATCCCTTTATCTTTTTCCTCTAAAATGAGTGAATTATAAAAGGCTTGGTGAGAATTTTTCTTAATTGATATACAGAATGCTACTGGAGTTGAAATTTATTTTCACACTGTTGTTTTTGTGGATTTATCCTTTGGAGTTACAGAGATTGAAAGAGGAAGAACAATGAGGACCTCTAGAGCTGTTCTCCCAGAGAATAGCACAGAGGAAGACAGGCATTAACTTAATCTTCAAACAAGAGATACAAGTCTAATTCCCAGTGAAGATCCTGATTAGCTGTTTGTTACAGAACTTCATTTGTTGGAGTCTCTCACAGCTTTTTGGGGGAATGTTGCAGACCTTACCCTGGTTCAGTGTTAACGTGTGTAAAGTATGCATTATGATAAAGCTTAAAAATATTCTTACTGATAAGAGACTTCAAAATTCTTGTTATGTAAAAAAAAAAAAAACAAAACAAGTGTGGATGTGTAGAGAGCTTAATAAAGCATTTTTTCTCTACAAATCGCCATTCATGCAGGAAAAGCCTTTGTTGTTCACTGCTAAGATTTTTATCTGCGTAACCAACAGGGACCGTAACTTAGCTCAAGAATTCCCAGGTTGAGATTTCTTGAATGCTACCAGCAGCAGCCTTGGCAGGCTGAGCTCACCAGGACTGCTGTAATCCAGGCTTCTTCAGGCGTGTCTTTTGTTCTGCTTGAAAGTCTTCTCTATATGGAACTTGAGAAGTTTTGCTTTAACGTTTTTCTAGAACTTCCAGATGTGTAGCAGTCTAACTGGAGCCAGGTTTGTATAATGCACCCCCCCCAGACTGCTCTATATCTGAAGAATCTGGATGCTTCTAAAACAAATGTAAGTATCTTGAAAGAAATTCTCTGGTGCATCAGGGAATTGTATGATGAACTTAGTCTGTGCTGAAGTCAGCTTCACCGTATGCATTGAGGTGCATCATAAAGCTTTGGATTTACAGCTCAGTGGGATATGCTGGAATAGTTATAACTATTGGAAATCCAGATATCCCAGAGTGATGCCTGTGTGCATACCTTTAAGTTCACAGGCCAGGACCTCAACCTCGTGATCTGTCTCCTCCATCTTTCCACTGATCCATTCACTTATCAACCTCTTTTCAGCTTTTTTTTTGGCATTTTGCTGTCACCATCAGTGCTAAAACCACCACCTGTGCTACCACAGTCAGTATCCCGATGCCCTTCCTCAGCCATATCACTTTCTTATTTATCACTACTACACTGTCTTTCTCCAGCATGAGGATCTTACAGCCTTGCAGTTAGTGCCACGTTCCTAACAGGCAGCCTTTTTTATATACAAAAACACTCTTTCATCATCCTTGCCAGGAGTTAAGATGGCAGGTGGCCAGCTCACCTAAATAGGCTCAGACACCTTGATGGGAAATATTAGATGTTACTTTCTGTGGCCTACGTAGAGGCATGTGAAGATGCCACCCTGTATGCCTCGTGCAGGGACTCTAACCTCCCAGTGCGTGTAGGAGGCAGAGTCAGATAGAGTTGCTGCTACATTAACGTGTTCAGGTGGTTTGAATGCTGCTAGTAATTAAAAAAAAAAAAAAATCAGAATTTAATAATTTCAGTGCTAATATGACAGCTGTTATGGGGAAAATACTGTTATAAAAGCAATGAACACCTCCGTTACTCCAACTATGTGAACTGGTCTTTTGAGTGGGACTGAATAGATAGTTGGGATTCTGTGCTGTTTAACATCTAATCTTACTGACATGTGGGGGGAGTGTTTCAGTGGCATGCATTTGTAATGAGTTGAATTAAAACAGTTTGCAGATGAGAACTTGTTTAAGCCAGCTCACTTGGTGGTGCTGCTTTCTGCTTTTGCAGGCTTTATAAGCAACATTGAGGGAGCTTCAGTTGAAGTGACTGAAATCCTCCTATGCAGGTGTAGAACGTGACTCTCCTGAAACAGCTGGTGAAATGTACGAGAGATGCAGTTTGGAATTGGAAAGTAGTTCTTTTGTTGACTCGAAGTGAATCTGATGGCGGCTTTCTTATGTATCCTTGGGAAGGAAAGGCTGCTAATTTAAAGCTGTTTAAAAATAATACGGGCTAAACAGTATTGTATATTTTGCAACAGAAATGAGACTTTTTTTCCAAACAAATTCAGCATGCGTTGAGTTGTTCAGGTATTGAGAAAATAATGCTGGTGGGGCTTTTTGTGTTCGTTTTGTTTGGTTATTCCTGGAGTATTTTCGTGTGGCAATGGGAAGTTTGGGAGCATCTCTTCACGGAGAAAGCATTCTCAGGAACAATGCTCGGGTTGCGTCTTCGACCTCTTGGTAAAACTAAGTGAAGTGATAAGATGCTGGCTGGGAATGCAGAACTATGTACTGCTCTTGTGAATTTTCTCAGCCAAGGGTCTAGAATTAGGGTTTTTTTCCTTTTTTCCCGAGTTGCTTACCGCAGGGCAAGAATATAGCTGCTGCTGTTCTCAAGCTGCAGTGGATCGCTGTGCTAGTCCCTGTGAATGAGCTGGAAGCTAAATTATTTCTTTCCCGAATGTGACTTATGAAATATTAGAAAATTATAGCTGTGCTTTGTTCCTAGTGTTCCCTTTTGTTGTGAAAGTCTTCTATGCTGAGCGGAGGAGAGGTTACTAAATCACGTGAAGATCTGACAGAAGCTGGCTTTGCCTCCTGGAGGCCGTGCTATGGACACTCTTGGGAATCATGACAGATAAGTTCCGTGCTGAATGAACGTGTAACTTTTTGTGCTTCTAGCCATAGGAAGATAACGTTTTTCAGCAGACAGCTGTTTGAAATTCCCCAGCGCTTTTTCTAGTTTTCCACTTCATTGCATTTTAATGTTGAATAATACTCATCATATTACATTTGCAAAAGAAAATCAGAACAAACAAAAAGCCCAACCATGCAACCTCAAGTAGTTTCTCATGTAGTGCGCTTCTTTTGTTTCCTTTTTAGGCTTTCTGACTCTATATTGTAACATTCTTTTCTGCTGATGTTCCATATTTGTGACTAACTCAGGCTGTTTATACTATGAAACTTCCCACTGCATTTGTGTAATAGCATGTGTTATCTGCCTTTAAGATTTATTCCAGATAACGTTACATGTGATGGTAAGCCAGAAGATGCAGCCTCAGAAGTGAATGTATCTGTATGTAAGCCAAAGTACTTCACATCTGCTGCAATGGGAACATCAAAGGTATCTTCACAATGTTTTCATAATGTTCACAATGTTTTTCTAATTTGTTTAGTTCTATTGTCAGCTTATAAATGATAAAAGTAGAGGGGAAAACCGTTCTGCTTATCTTCACTGTTTCAAAATAGAACATCAAACATCCTACAGGATGGAAGCATGTTGCAGAATCGCAACTTGTGGCTCCATAAATAAGCTCAAGCTTTGGTTTTTTTTAAAGAGATGCAGCTTCTTGGTTACAAATTGAATACTACATTTTGACCTTGTTATACCTCTGTTAAAGTTGCACAACTCACTCTGTTATCCACAATTAAATCTTGTAATTTGCTGGAAATGGATATTTGGGCGCAGTTCAATAAGAGCCTTTTTGGTGGTGGTGTCAGGCTTAAACTGTTGCTTCCCCTCCTTGTAGCCATCCATTCTTTACTCTGTCTCGTGTGACAGCCAAAACGCTCATCTGGCCGTGAAGTGAAGCAGATTTGAGAAGTGACTAGTTGAGAACCAAGTAATTTCTGTGGGATCATTTGTCAGGCATGTCTCAGCTTCAAGTTGCCGTTGCGCAAATAGTTTTATTGTCCCTGTTGCAATCCACTCATGATTCCAGGAATGAGTTTGTACTGGAGGAGAGGGGAGAAGTTGGTGGCTGCTGCTTCAGTACCATTATCTGCTGCCGCAAGGAAAGTTCTGCCTACAGAGATTTAGTGTTCTGTGACCTGATGTTACAGAACCATTCAGTGCAAAAGGAGACTTCTTCACTCTCTCACGTAGCTAAAACTCCTGCTTTGTGTGTGTGGAAGAAATTAAAGTTGTGATTGAATGGATTTTAATAAATGGTTGTTTTAGGTAATGGTTGTGGAGTACATTAGTAACAGCTTTGCGTTGCTTCTTAAATGGAAGGTATACTTAATTTTCTCTAAGAATTCTGTCTTAAAATGTTTAATTTTAGCACATCCACTTCAAGTGGCTTTCCTGTTTTTTAGGGTAGAGATCACATGGGATAAAGCAGATCATGACAGAGTAATGTCACTTAGCAGAATTTTTAAAAGAACTTCTTGACATGGATGTTGAAGCTTATTTGGCTTCACCTCGTGAAGAAGGAAGGACAGTAGTAAGGTACCTTCATTAATAAGTGTTGTTCATAAAGTCATTAGCTACAGTACTTTGAATATGAGTCAGCTTAATGTACTAATTCCGTGTCATCAGAAGACACTTCAAACATCTCCCTTTACAGTGGCAATATTATTCTGATTTACTGAAAAGCTATGGTCAGGTTCTCCTATGAAAAGAACCTACCTTTCCTCCAGAGCTAAGCATCTCTGAAAGGGGCATATGCTTGCTCTTTTGTATGGTGACCTAAAGGTGGAGAGCTGTTGGTGAGCGTGACGGTATCTTTGGTTCCCTCTTCTTCAATTAGCAAATAAATGGGTTGTTGATAGAATTCTGACAGATCGTGAAAAAAATCTGAATCAGGCCTGACAACATGAAAGCTGTGCAGTTCCTCAGATTTAATTTTTCCCCTTTTATTTCTTCTTTTTGTTTTTTGAGTTAAATACAGACTTCAGAAGTTTTTCCAGTGTTTTGTGTATGTAGTAAGAAAACACATGTTGAAGTTTCTACAATGTCTCTAAAGCCACAGTTGAGATTAATTACGTTGACCTATTTCTGATTCTTCAAGTAAGTAATATCGCTTGTATGACCCCCAAATTGCCAAATTCTTTATGAAGACAAAGGAAACACTTCTGCTTTTGTATCCGGATCTGTAGTCCTCTGTACAGGAGAGACATGGACCTGTTGGAGCATGTCTAGAGGAAGGCCACAAAAATGATCCAAGGGATGGAACATGTCTCCTCCAAGGACAGGCTGAAAGAGCCGGGGCTGTTCAGCCTGGAGAAGAGAAGGCTCCAAGGTGACCCGAGAACGGCCTTTAGATAACTAGGGAAGAGGAGCTACAGGAAAGAAGGGGACAGACTTTGGCATTGTCTGTGGTGACAGAACAAGGGGAAATGGCTTCAAGCTTAAAGAGGGTAGATCTTGGTTGGATATAAGGGAAAAAGTCTTTTACAGTGAGGGTGGTGAGGCACTGGAACAGGTTGCACAGAGGTGTGGTGGATGCCCTGTCCCTGCAGACTTTCAAGGCGAGGCTGGATGGGGCCCTGGGCAACCCAGTCTAGCTGTGGTGTCCCTGTTCATTGCAGGGGAGTTGGACTAGATGAGTTTTAAAGGTCCTGTCCAACTCTAAGGATTCTATGAGTCTATGGTTCTTTGCTGCATAACTGAAGAAGTACATCAGCTGATTTGAAGGTTAGATTACTTAGAAGACTCATTAGTGAGACAGCTTTAAAAGAGCTTCCTGTTTTTTACTCATTTGTCATGCAGAATCTCTACCTGGTGTAATTAAAAGTTAAGCCAGGTGTAATGGTTATAATTGGAGTGATTTCAGGTAGCAGGATCACAGTTCAACAAAATGATGGTTCCTTTTTTTTATTGCTGATATGATAATTCTCTTAAAGAAAAGATGCTTTTCATTATACATTTGACTGATTTTTTTTTTTCTAGAGGTTGTGGTAGTTAATGGAGAAAACTGCCATGAGACTTCTGATACTCGTAAGCTTTGCCTGCATCTTAGCCTTAGTGAAGGCTAAGATGAGCTGCAGAAAATATTTAAGGGAATTTAATTGTGAAAGAGTGTAGTGGCAGCAGATTTTAATTGCTTGATGATTCTCATAACTTCATAAGAACACAGAGAGAATTCCATCCAGCTTCATAAGTCTTCTCTGAATGGTGTGAATCCCTTAATTGCCTCTCTTGCTTTCACTCTAAAGTTCACTCTGTTCTTAATTGATTTTATGTACAGTGTAAAAGGCAAGGGAAAAAACATGTCATTAAGCCTTAATTGGGTCTTTTAAACGTGTTAAAATTGGTTTACGCTGCATTAAAGTGGGTTTTTGTAATCAAAGATGTTTTTGAAGAGCACAGAAGAGCATGACAGATTTTTCTTGTAATGGAGTTGGGAAATCTGGACAGCAGGCTAGACTTGGCATTGTCTTGGCAGGATGAATGTCCATTTGTTTCTCATCTTACAGCAAAATATATTTATAAGCTGCACCTCCATGAGCTTTATTTTTTTTTTCCAGTGATGCTTAATGAAGTATAGTGGGAGCAATAGATGCAGTGAAAAGCATTTCTGTTTTCTGAATGCCGTTTGTATTTTTCTGGGAAGGAGCAGAAATTGACCTAAAGTTACTTTATCATGCAATGGATTTTAGACCTGGAATTGTTTAGTTTCGAAGGGTTGTTTTGAGAAGTAAGTTATTAGTAGAGGAATTATGTTGCCATGGCTTTAATGTATTCCTTACATGTTATCCACTGGGCTGTGTGATGCAAACCAGGATTCCACCCAGCAGAATTGCGTGGCACTATGGTCAAAAGGGAAAAATCAATGTCAGCTGCTTGAATGGGAATGTAAGAGTGTGATAGGAAGGAAGAAAGGTTTTCAGCTGTTTTTTTAGTTTATTGAAACACTTTATTTATAAACACTTTTTTGTTGCCCCATTGTAATCTTTCTATGGAATTTTTCAAGTGAAAATGTCATGACTGTTATTAGTGCTATGTAACATTTTTGTCTTGTCAAGTGTCTCAGTGATCTGGTATGTCCTATTTCATAGTACAAAGTATCTCCTCTGTTTCCTCTCATTCTTCTGTTATGTGGATATGTTTGTTCTGCTCAGTAAACCTTTGTGGCGTGCATCAATATCAAGGCCATAATTGCTGTTTTGGCTGTGAGCACCAGTTACTTAGTTAATGGCATTCTAAATGACATTTTTAAATTAAGCAGTATGGTGGTGATGCCTACGTTTTTGTTCTTTTCTTTTGCAAGGATGATAATATCTGCAGTTCTACTTTGTGCTGCCATGCAGATACCTGACTCTGTGACCAGACAGTTTCATCAGTATGTTTTTGATTAGTTGCTCCTGATGTGGTATCGTTATGTGCAGGGAGTTCTATATAAAGCCTGTCTCTCCTCACCAGGAGTTTGAGCAGGGAGCAGTTTCCTGTATTATGGAGTCTCTCATACAAGATTCAGCAAAGGCAGCCAGTTCATGCTGCAGCACCAGTGCTGGAGAGGCACAAATATAGGAAAAGTGCAATTGTTGGAAGAAGGAATTGTTGGCTTAATTCTGCTGCTGATCTTATTTGCAGTGAGTAATGGTAAATAGAAGGATTTAATAAGTTTTGATTTCTACAGTCTTGAAACTAATTTGCTCACTTGCTTAGTAATATAAATGTAAATGCATCTTTAATGTTTTAACGTGTGGCAGTGCAGTCTTCACGTTGTTTGAAAAAGGAGCAGTATTCTTATGTATGTGTGTACTGAAACTCTTATAGAAGACTAATAAGTGGAAGATAAGACATGCAATATTGTTTCTGAATCTGGTGGATATTCATAAAATACCTTGAATACAGCATTATTTGGGTTGACTTCTTCACTACTGTGTAGATACTTCGGCCTTTGCTGCATTGTTGCTGCTTCAGTAGTAACAAGGATCTGGCTTCTTAATAGGCTGTTGGGTTAGCACTGGTGTATTGCTCAAATGTTTCCTAAGGAAGTAACCTAGGGAGAGGAGTTACCATGTAATGACTCCACCAAGCTTTGGCGGAATGTCATGGGGCAGAACAGAAGCAGCGCAACCTGGTGGTTTCTTATGAAGCATCACAAGCTTGGTGTAACTGATGCTGCTGGTACTGGAAACCCAATAACGAGGGTCAGCTGAACTTTTCTTCTAAAACATTCATACAAGCTCTTGATGCTGTCCAGTAACTTAAAACTGAAGGATACCTCTGTGTGCTGGTGCAGGCGGGTGTGTTGCTACTCAAAAGAGTCAGCAGGAGCAACTCTGATTGAAGTGCATTCATCTCACTGATATCTGGTTGGCGCAGCAGCATGGCTGTGGCAATGCCCAGTCACCTCTCACGCAGCAAGATGTTTCAGGGCTGCAGCAGCGACAGTCACCTGGTTTGCCAAAGGAGTTTTAAGAACCGTCTCTGGTGCGTACCACTGAAGTGGTTAGACTACCCTGACCTGAAAGCAATATAAAAGCCTGGATATAAATGCAACTGTTAATGCATCAGGACGTTTTGTTGTGGCTCTTTTTCTTTCTTCAAAAAGCCTTTGAAAAATGTATTGGCAGAAATCATTACTACCTTAATATCCATCAGAAAGTGGTTCCTCGTGTTGTGCAACGCAGTGTGATACTTGGAAGCTAGCAGTCATTTTAACTCTGAGCAAGCTTTGAGAATGTATTCAGCTCATATCCCTTTTCTTGCAGCAGTTGTCAAGTGGTCTTTATTTGCTTATAGAGTGAAAAGGCTCTTAAGACTTTTTGAGGGCAATGTTGCACATTTGTTTTAAAGCTTTTAGTTTTGACAGAAGAAATAACATGTTTTATCAAAATTGGAGAGTATGGCGGTATTGTCACCACTTAAATCTCTCCTAGGAAAATTACCCAAAACTCTCGTAAATACAAATTAGCATCCCTTTCATTACCCAGTTTCAAGGGAGCTTTTCTTAGCCCAAGGATCTCTTCAGTTTCCATCCAGTGTAGCTCTACTTATCATTTCACATGACATCAGGGGAAAAAAGCAACCAAATCACTTATTTTTTTCTTCTCGCTCTTAAGATCTGAATGCTTTTTGCTTGTTGTGTGAGCTCTGCTACCTGTGAAGAAAGTGGAAAAACAGCTGCAGATAACTGCACAGTCAACATTTCTGCTCCCAGCCAGCATCTTATGGTTAGGGGTGGAAAAGAACATCAGTGTCACGCTTAACTTTTAGCCAAAGGCCAGAGGTCACTGTTAACTTGCAGCACTAGTCTGCCTTTCTAGACACTAGTTTTACTGTCCATGCAACTTGATATCGTAGGAAGCACAGCTTTGCTGCTAAACTAGAGATACTTTTGCAAAGTATCCAAGAAAAAGCAGGAAGAAAAGGATTTAGAATGGAGATTAAATGGGTTCCAGGTAGGTTTTAAGTTTTCCTTTTAGTAACTCAGGGGATATGCAATATTGGCCTGTTAATATGGTTACGGTGTAAGGTATACAAGTGATAGTAGAATAAACTGACCTTTTTTTCTTCAATTGAAGTCCAGATGGATTACAATGAAGAAAATAGAAGAAATCTGACTGAACGATGTTCCCCAGCTGCTAGCTTCTCTGTGTAGCTTACTTATTTGCCAGCTTTTCTTGTACTTCCTTTTACATTCGTCACTTTATAGAATTTCTTGAATAGAATTCACTATTGCCATAGAGTCATAAAGCATGCCTCCTCTTTTAAAAACGAAACACAGTATATTTGGAAACATAGCACAGAACTGGAGGAGAATGGTTTTTAAAATCTCATCCAGCTTGCACAGTGCTGAGGACTTGAGGGGACAGAAATGGAGGAGTCTGATCTTCTGGTGAGACTGTTCTGTGGAAAAGAAAGCTACCAGGAAGAAGATTCGGAGGATGTTTAATTGTATTTGGTGACATCCCTGTTTTTATCTGGGAAGTTAAATGGATAACTTTACTGTACAGCACCCCAGCAGATCTCATTCTGATGTCTGGAAACCAATGTGTTTTTTTCCTTTTGAAACAAAAACACATTGAGGGTGGTTTTTATTGTTTTGTTTATGGGTGTGTGCTTTCTCTGAGATGTAATGAGCCATTTTAACAATGTTCTACATCCAAAAAGGGAAAGCTTTCTCTGCGGCCTTTCCTCCTCCTTTTTGTCCCCTAGGCTCATTCTGACAGCATACACAAGCCCTGAAACTTGTTAGATTCATTTGCAAGTTCATTTCATTTGCTGAAATGGCAGAAGTCCTCTGGAAAAGGAGGAACTGGTTATCTTCCTCTTGGTTAGAGTCAGGCAAATAGGAGCATTTGGTGACTGCTCAGGGGGTTTAATTACACACTTCAAAGGGTAGGAGAGTGTGATGTGCCTGTTCTGGGGGCCGCAGGTGTTGCATTGGTTTGGTAGGTGTAGGACTGCAGCCTATGTAAGAACACCACCTGATCTGCTATTGCAAATAGTGAGACTGAAGCTGTACTAGAATCCAGCCCCTTTGCCATAGAAGTGTTAATCCCATCTGGAATGCATATCTCATTTGTGCTGTTATTTTGAGTTCACTTAGGCAACTTCTGTTGTATATAAGTACTCCTTTTTTTTAAAAATCTCATCTCAGTGTGCACTCATTTAGTGAGATCAGTTGAGCTGAATGAATGTGTCCTGCCTAATTCTTGGTAAGTCCTGTATTTGAAAGTATACATTGTGTTACAATAGCTGTGAGCTTTCATTGTTATTCTCCCAAAGCTCTCTAGAGAAGACATTTGATGTCCTTTACTGTACAAGTGCTTACTAACAAAGCTGTGTTGATGTGTTTTACTTCGAGTGCCCACAGTGTGTCAGTGTTTGCATTCCTGGAGTTGCTTGCTTAATGTCTTCTAATTCTTTGTATCATTGAGCATTTGAGGCAGCTGAGTTCTCATAAATGGGCAGTTATCGTTAAGACTTTTGCACAGATTTTTTTTGTTGTAGCATTTCAGAGTGAAGCTGGAAATCACAGTGGAAACAATTATTGCTAGGAATATGTTCTGTATAAATAACAGGCATTATTTAAATAGTTATAAAAGGTTCTATCTCTTGCGCTGGTGTATTTTGTTTAGTGGGATTTTTTGGGGTACGCTTTGCTTTCCATGTGAGAAGGAAACTTGTGAGTTGCATGTGAATTAAATTCCTTACACTTAAAAAAATAAAAAAAATAAAAAAATAACGTATTAGTTAGGGATCTAGAGCAAACCATTCATTGGAGGAAATGGAAAATTGTTTTGAGTGAACTTGGTAGCACAGGAAGAGCAAGATGCTTGCTCTGAAGCGTTCTGCCTCTTAAAACTGTATCTTGCATATTGCAAGAAAATTTTACTAACGTTTAGGAACCATAGTAGATATGGAATCCAAGGGCCCCTAACAGAGGGGCTTCCTTGTTGTTTTTTGTTTGTTTGCTATTGAGCTATACTTTAGAAAATGAGTTTTGTTCTATATTTCATCTAGGTGAATCCCTTCATTAGTACACCTTCCTGCTGAGCGCTAGGACTTTTGCTGTACTCCTCTCTCTTGCAGAAGGGGTGGAAAGGAGCGTCGATACTCCTCGTGCTTTCAGCCACTGTCAGGCCAAATGGTTGTGGGGTTTTTTTGGTTGATTGTTTGGTTTTACAAAGCAGTGGCAAAAAAAAAAAAAAAAAAAAAAAAAAACCAAAAATCAACCTTGTAAACATGTTGGATGCCCACATGTTGTTTCAGTTGCTCTCATATCACGTTGGGTTGAGCATGCATATTCACACAGTGAATTTTACGTTGGTGATTTGTGATGTTTGACAGTTTTGTGCCTATAATTTTGCAGCATATGTTAGTTTTTCCTCATTTCTTACCCTGGAAAAGCTGAAGTATTTTCAAAGAGAAAAGGAAATCTGGAAATCACAGCAACATTCACTGGCAAACTTTAGTTAAGTTATTCATCTCCATGAGATCAGTCAATACCTCTACTAGCTATTAGCAGCCATCTGCATCAGTTTTACCTATAGTTTTTGGGGTTTGTTTCTTAGGACAAGGGCATTCAGATTTTGGAAACCCAGGTTTAGTTTGTGGTGCTGTTACTCAGCTGCCTTGCCTTTCTTGGCTCTAAGTCTGCCAACCTGCTTTCAGAATCCTGTTTGTATTCTGCCTCCTTTTCCCTTTGTCATGAATTATATCATAGAATCATTAAGGTTGGAAAATACCTCTAAGATACCTAGTTCAACTGTGAACCCATCGCTGCCATGCCCACTCAAGTGTTAGATGTTACAGGTTTGTACGTGCTTTCGCATTCCTGCGCATTAGTACTTTTAATATGATATGGCTTTCTCCAAAGCTGTATCTTTAGCAAAGAAGAATGTCTTAATGTTGTTTATGGGTCCAATGTATGGCAACACTGAGCCTTCATTGATTTCAGGCAGCACTTAGCAGATCCTGCACACCTGAAGGGGAGATTTTTTTTGGGGATGGGCTGTAGTCACTGCATTCTGAACAGTAGTTTATAGTTCTGGTAATACACACCATTGAGATTATGGTTTCTTAGTATGTTAGTTATTATCTTATTTTTCCTTGGACAAACGTGCTTATTTAAATTCCAAGAGAATTAATTATGTTCCTCATGGAGAATTCTGGGAATTCCAAAATAGGTTTTGTGTTAATCTCTTAAGACTCCTCTAATGAGTTCTAAAGTAGTTTTGTCTGTTGAAGTATTTTTATTATCATATTCTGATTCTGATTGACATACTGCAAAATCACTTTCATGCCCCTATGTTTAATATAGAGGGTTACAACAGTTAAATCTAGGAATTTTTTCAATTGAAAGTCAGATTTGAATTCACTTAAAAATTTGAGTTTTGGCACAAATATTTACGCATGATTATGGAACGCATACTTTGTGAATGATTCAGTTATTCTTGAATCATAATCGCTTTACATAAACCACAGTGCCAGCAAAAACAAATTAGATGTAGTTCCAACTTTCTTTGGTCTGTTTCTTCTAGGCACAAAATGATTTAAGCATCCATCTGTTTTTGTAATCATATCTCATTTGAGCAACAATGACTATGCATCCTTCTCCAGCTCCCAAGGCTCTCTTTAGAAGGTGAAGAGGAAGAAGACCACAATTGCCTTCCATGATGACATCCTGCCAGGTTTTCAGGCAGCTTTTTTACTGGACTTGAAAATTCTTCCTTTGGGAAAAATGAGATGTAAATATTTAGCTAGGCTTAAAGGCAGCTTTGCAATTTGTTTTCATCAGAGGTAGGCTAGTAGGCAGTCATGTCCCTCCAGAGTGCACTGCTGATCCCACCTGTATGTTGTTATGCACTGCACTGAACAAGAAAAGCCTAATGGCGAGTCTGTTTCAGTCTAGATCATTGCTTCCTTGTTGTTTCTTGTAGCTGAAGCAGTCTTACCTCACACAGCACAAAAGTGAGTGCTCTGCTCTGTTGTTCTTTGCACTTGATGTTTTAGTAGCTAAGGGCTGTTTTTTTTTATGAGGGGAATTATGCTGTGTTAGGAAAACTGTCTTGACATAAGATGTGTTACGTTTAGGGCTAGCAAATTCTAATGTTACCAGATTATTTTGGTCAGCTGTTCCTTTTATCTTCCTGCAATGACTTGTGTATATTGAGATGGGAGTTAGTTATTTTTTTGGTAAGGTGTTCTGTGTAAGATGAACTTGCTCATTTAGACTTACTGAATATAGAGAAGTATCCCTCTAGCTCTTAATGACTGACAATTGCGAGCTGTTAAACTTTGGGAAGTTTTCAAACTAACTGTTCAGAGAAGCAAAAATTCAGTTTCAGCCTCCCTCCATCATCATCCTTCCAGCAGTATGAGAAACAGACACTTATCGCACGTCTAATCCTTTAGTTTGAGTATGATTTAGTTGTATGCTATCATACCTTTTTACCCTCTTTTTGTGGCCTTTGTATGTAAAGATTAAGAAGGACCAATGATTCATTAATTTAAAATAGATAAGGGTATAAATTAATCTTTTCCATGGCTAGTTAATAATTCCACCTAAAGTAGTCAGTTCCTTTCCACTTCTGCAATCAAAAGTCTTTTGACCACTTAAATATACTCTTATTCTCAGGAAGTGGTCTGGACAGTAGTTTCTAAGCCATTCTAATCTGTGGAGAAACTCTAATGCCTTTCATGAGACGGCCAAATACCACAAGAAAGGACTGTATTTCCCTCCAAGCCCTTCTGAGCCAGATGGATCAAATGATTCCATTTTCCAGGCAAATAAATCAGAAATCTTGTAATGTCCTTTGTGATTTTGGGTCTTTTCCTTTTTTTTGCTTTTCTTCTGGAGTTGTGACATATTTCTTAATTTAGTGTTTACAGTCTTGAGAGAGAACCTGCAAGGTTGCTACCTGACCAGTAATTTTCTCCCTGAAACTACTGAAAAACAACCCAAAGTAATAGTTCAGCTTCTGGGAGACTAAAGATTCCACTTTTATTGACTTTGGAGATGAAGGCATGTAGTATTGGGGAAAAAAACCTAAATTACGGCTCTGGTTATACCAGAGTTTCTTCATGGCATAATTTTGGTGAACCTATACAGTATCCTTCCTTTACTTTGTCACGGCTTTGCATGTTAGCTGTTTCGTACCCTGTTGTTGTGGTGGTACTTTTTTGACACTGTTAATTGTGGTATCTTTCCACCATACTAGGATGCTTTATCTTTACTTGCTCCGTTCCTTTCTTTCTATAAGATGTGGTTTAATCCATTGTGGTCATACAGTTCAGTTCATAGTGTATGTTCAGGAACTTAGCTGTATGTTGAGTGGTGATGCAAAATATTTAGGAGCTATATGTCAAGTACTTGTATATCAAGCAGGGTTATGGTCCTCTTGAAAAGATAAAGTGCAGTCAATCGTTTGAAAAGTTCAGTTTCATCTCTACTTTTTTTTAGCTTGCTATTTTTTGTTCTAGACCTCAAAGAAACTGCTGGAGAAACAGTCAGAAACAGATTGGAAGGAATGGATTACTTAATTGCGTGGTAAAAAAATACCTAGAGGGGAAAGAGAAAAATCTTTAAAACAAACAAACAAAAAAAAAACCAAATGAACAAAAAACGTGGAGGAGTTTCTGTTTGTTCTTAAGTTGCTGCTCTTGTTTTGGATAAACAAAAAAAAAGTTATATAGCTTCCAGTACTGTCTTAAGGTTGAATGTGCAGCAGTCACTCATTGGGAAAAATGAGAGTGCTTCGTCAAATCTGCAGAGCAAAAGGATGTTCAGGATGATACTGATAGTTCACATAAGCACATTACGTACATTCATTTATGTCTACTTTTTAACTTGTGTAACTTTTGAGTTTATTAGGAAGGGTCTTTTTACCACAGTATGTTACTGGTGGAAAGTTAAGATGCATGCTGCTCTTCATCTTTCTACACGCAGAAGGTAATGGTGAAGTAAACGACTGCTGTGGCGGAGATGTGCAGTAACAGGCAGAAAAAATGGAGCATTCGTTCTGTTGCTTGATGTAGTAAGGTTGTATTGTTTGTCTTAGGAGGAATTAAGGGCAGCCAGATAGCAATTATGTACTGCATCCTGTGTATTGTTACAGGCTACTGCTGAGAGAGAAATGAGTGAAGATGAACGTCCATCTTATGTTGATCTCAAAAATCCATATTTTGCTGAAGAAGTTGGGAAAAGAGGTGAATTAAGTCAGGTAACTTCTTTGCTTTTTTAAATAATGTGCTTTAGAAACAGAGTCAGGCTAGAAAATGTGGAGGTGGCATGTCGAGAATGAAATAAAGTAGAGGTCATTTGCCTAAAATTGCAGGTGATATTCCTGATAAAATGATACATACTATGATATACGGAATGGTAGTGAAAATTTTTCTTCTAGCTGTGATCAGAGACCATTATTTAGCCAATTCCTAGGAATGGCTGTTGAGAACAAGTGAACAAGCTGTTCCTGTAAGTATTCCATATAAAAAAAACTTAGTTGACTTGGAAGCATTTTTTCAGCCAGGTACAAATGGTCCCATTGACAATTAGACAATATTGTTTCCATCATTAAGAACGCCCATCTTTCATAAGCAATCAGTTATGTTTCCTCTTAATCTGATGCATATTTTACTAGTATACTGTGGCTGCCTAAGAAATCAAATGGTGAAATAATAAGCTTACAATACGTCTGTGATATTTTATTTATGGAAAGCTTTGGGATGTTTCCACATGAAACATATAAAAACAGTAGGAAAATATAAATTATATTTCTGAAGACAGGTCTTTAAAACATGTAGCCTTCCTTAATAGAAGGTGAAGAACTATTCAAGCTTTCAGTATTGTGATCTTATGCTAAACAGATAGTGGACTTGTCATGTTTATTTTAGTCTAGAAATCTGCATTTCTTAGAAAGTACCAGGTTAAGGTGTCATGCAGCGCTGTTTTCTGCCATACTCTCCTGATGAGTTGTATGTAGGTTATTTCTGAACTTGTTGCTGGAGGAAGTGGCATCTTTCCAACTTTTTGGCTTTTGTTAGCAAGAATATGTAGGTACTCTCATACTAAAATTTGATGTTTCAGTGTTGTATGCAAAATCTTCAAACCAACAGCTTTTCTGCTGTATGTAAGAAGTTCTTTGTGTCAGAAGGGCTTAACAGAGAATGAGCATATCTATAGATGACTAAATTTTCTTGTCCATTATAGATTTCTAGTGTGTGTGAAGTCTTGAGGATACCACCACAAACATAAAGGTTATCAAAATGAATCTTCTGGCTGCAGCATTACTGACAATCTGCTGAGAAAGAAGAGAAGAATATAATGTGGCTAACCGTGGAGAAGTTTTAAAGGGAGAGTACAGTGCTTGACTGAGATCCAGCTGACATTTGAATGATGATTACACAGCATAACTTTGTCTGGCTTTTACCAAGTTTACCCAGCCTTTGTCTCATAGCTGGGGTTGTTTTTAAGCACAGCCAGTTTATTCTGTTGGGGAAAATGGTTTACAGTCTTCTCTGAAATAGGCTGTAGTTGTGCCAGCTTTGTGTCTAGGGTACTGGCAATAATAACCCGAATGATGGTAATTTTTCATAAGTCCTCCACAATTCCCCTGAAAGATTGAAATTGCTCTCTTAAACTGACAGTCATGTGATTTTTAGATTATGCTGGAAAAACGTACAATGGGGTATGTTACAGACTCAGGTGGACCAGAGCAAAAACTGAGGACATAGTAGTGCTGTTGGTGTTTTGCAGAGGTGTATTTACTTCCATACTAGATTGACTTGTTGGCTGTAATGTAAGTTTGCTTTTGACAAAGCAAGGCATTTGAAGAGAAGACTGTAAGGAGGTGTTAGACACAGGGCCTCTTTTTTTATATTCTTTTTAAGCATCAGTGCTATGAAAGGAAAACTTGAAGTTCTGAGAAGTCTAATCAAGTGTGTATTTGTCAGGTTTGTCTTTGTTCCTCAAGCCTGTTTGAAAAGTAGGCAGTAGTTCTTACTGTGGGCAACACTTCAGCTTGGGAGAGGAAAGGGAGAGCAAATTCTTCATGCCTGGTATACCCAAAGAGTATCCATGCAGGATGCAGGTATGTGCAAATTAGCACTTCTGAAATTCATGAGAAAATTCATGACTTTGTGCAAAGTCTTCTTGTGCACATAATTCCTGTGGCTCCTCAGTAGTATCATGGACTAAGATGTAGAGTACTGTATGTGCACCTTGATGCTGTATTTCAGATGCTTGATTCTGGTTAGATGTTGTCAAGGGAAAAAGAAAGCACTTGTCACTTCTGTTTTATGTTAATTTGTATATAATTTCTGCAAGTGCTATGAATCTTTAATTTGACTTGGCCCCTTTCAGTCTTAGTGTGTCTGTTTCTGTGGAGCCGCAGGAAAGGCTCGCATAAGGAAAATTTGTTTTTCTTTTAGCTTAGGCTGCTTGAAGGTGAGTTGTAGTGTAATTGCTTATTAATGTGATAGCTTCTAACGCAAGGTATTCTGTTTGATGTTTCTGCAAAAGGAGGAAGGGATTGACATCCAGGAAATACATCCTTTTCTAGAGTGTACTTAGTGATATAACTTGACATTCATCTGGCATGATTGTACTTCTAGTCTGACTACAAATATGGCTTAATAAAATGGAGCCAAACATCTTCCTTAAGAGTACCTCTCGGTTGACCATAATAAATTGCCCAGGATTGTAATTTCAGGCTCAAAGATCAGAGTATGTGATTCAGGTCAGGAAACCTTCTGCTTCTCCTGCTCCTTCTTGATCTAGTTCTATAGGCATTCCAAAGAGAATAATCTGATTTTGAAGGATTTATATACAGGGCTGTTCTCATGAAAAGCTATCCTTGACACATGTTTTATGCTGTTACTAATCATTATGTCTCTCTAATCAGCACCATGCATCTAAAGTTAATTGTAATAGGGTAAGATAGCTTTATCAGATGAAACTCAGTCTGAATAGAGTCAATCATAATTCTCATCCCCATCGTTCTGTTTGAGTATATTTGCACTGTTTTTCTTGCACTTGACAGTACAGCATGGCTTTAGGCTTCCATATACATTTCAGAAACAATTTGTGTGGGTTTTTTCATTGGACTAATATATTTTATCTTGCTCAGCTGACAGCCTTAACCTTCTGTTCTAACTGTTCTTTTAATTGACTTGTTTATGCCATTTGAATATTGCTGTCTCCTTGAATTAGGCAAATATTCAGTGAATTTTTATATTCAGTTTCCTACACCTTACACTGAAGTAAGAAAGAAAATGAGAAGCACTTTGAGAAGCTCATTTTACTGTATTTAAGAGCTCTCTCAGCAGGGGAAAGGCTACCTAAAATAAAGATTCTTTTACAGTCTTCGGGTAATATTGCTGACATAAGGTTTCAGGCCACGTTTACTTCTCCCTTATTTAATGTGGTTCCTTCAAGTCCAAATTTCAAGAAGACAGGCAGTAGAAGGGATCTTGGAAGAGCAAGCTTGCTGACAAGAGTAAAACCATCAAGATCTTATGGGGGAAAGCAAGCAGCAGGAGAACAGGATGGCAAAGAAAGAGGTTGCTGAGAAATCCATGGAACCTGCCTCATCAATGCTAGTAGAATCTGTCAAACAAAACTGAACAGTTTCAGGAAAGGAAAAGTGTAAAATCAAGTATCTGATCTTTGTTTTTACTCAGACTTTACTTTTATCCATGTTCTTCTAACTGACAACATCTATTGAAGCTACTACAGTCACCTCCTATCCACTTAAAATTTTCAGAAAGGCCACATAAATCTAGTGGTAAGTTTTGAACTAACAAGAGTAACAATAACCCTTTCCTTCTGCCCCCAAATAGTTTGGTACTGTTGTTGGAAAAACAGCACCTTGAACATATAACTAAGAAATTCTTCATTTAAGAGCTCTGTGGGGCTTTTTTTTGGTATCAGGCAATCTCTTAAAGGTAATAGAAGTACTGAAGGAGTCTACAAAAACTAGCCATGATTGTGCTTCTATTTAAAAATCAGAAAATCACTTCTGCAGAGTGCTTAGAGCTGAGACTCATTAGTCTTAATGTTTTTAATTCTGAAGAAGTCCTGTAAACATACCCGTTGATTAAAGAAGGTATTAATGTAACTAAAACTGAAGAAATGATGTATATGATCTCTTCTGCGTATTTTTAAAAGATTCCATACATGGCTATGGGATTAATTTCTCTTAAGTAATTGAAGATTTTGTGGATCTCATTAGAACTAATGAATAGGAAAAAATGCAGTTTAGAAGAATGCCATTAATATATATCTGAAAGAAATGGTTAAAAATTTGCTCTGAGGAGTTCTGGGCACTTAACTGTGTTTTCTTCTTCTGTGCCTAAATAGAACTTTGTTTAAATTAAACTTTCTCCTCCTATATATA